>CM061150.1:29290983-29570983 GCA_030710495.1 Labroides dimidiatus | reverse complement strand
TGCATACTCAGAGCAGCAGAGCCCCCCTGCAGGGTCATGTCATGTCATGTCGTGTGGCTGTGGGCCCTGCAGGATGACACAGTGACTGGTTTAGACTCATACACATGTTGAGCTTCTTTTCGGTCCCTTAGTTTCAGTCAACAGACAGATCTGTGTGTGTTTTCTGCTCAACCCCCCAGTGCTCCTGCTCCTTACCCAAAGTCATGATCAAATCTATGGTGCAGCAGTGCTGGTGTGCTCAACTCAGAGTCAGTGATAAACAGGAGGACATGTTCCATGAACATCAGAATCTGAATCCTAAAGTCAAAGTGTGTGCTGACTCAATCACAGACAGTTACCATTACTCTGTCTTCTTTCCTTCCTCTCTCTCTCTCTGAGCTCTTTCTTTCTATGGATTTGTTGACAGTCTCCATTCTTCCTGAAGGAATAATGGTCCATTTACTCTGGAAGTTTCTTGTTCAATATATAATTATGGGCTGATTTAAGTCGTGACAGATCTGAAGGAGGAAGTGCTGAGATAAAGTCTCTGAACTAAACATAAAGTCCAACAATCGTCAGGGAACATTTTGCCGTTTATAGCTTCTTTGATAAAATGACCCTAACAGAAACCATCTGAGGATCGTCCTCCCAGTTTTCCAATTTAAATCCAAACCTGAGAAAAAAACAGAGCTACAGAGTCCTTTTTAATCTTCATTTTTTTTTTTAATTTATTTAATCCTTTCCTTTATTTATATTCACTGATAAGTACATACTAACAAATATATGTGAACAGACAGATATGTGTGTAGCAGGTTGTAGTGTTGAAAGTCTTCTAATAAAACTTAAAAGGAGACAAATTGAAAAAAAGAAAGAAGAAAAGGGGGAAGAGAAATAAAAAAAAATTGTATCGTCATTGTCATGCAACTCTCCCTCTTTCTCATTTAACTCCACATATTTTTTTTTTCCCGCCAAAAAATGCAAATAGGCCAGAGGAAACTGGTGGTTTTGTTAGTTCATGATTTTATTATTATTTTTTTTTTTTAAATGAAAGGTGGTTTCTGTCTTTTTTTCTGTGTTATACATAAATAAATAAATAAATGACTAAACAAATAAATAAATATTCATAATATACCCTGGTATTTTATTCATTTGTTTTTGAGCTCAAAGATTCTTTGAAACCCAGGTCCACTTAATCTATTTTTATTCTTTCTCCCTGCTTTTTCTTTTCTTTTCTTTTCTCTCTCTCTTTTTTTTTTCCAAAAGCATCTTTAATGTCTCTGCGTTCCTGAAACCTGAAGAGTTTAAAGAAAGTTTTGCAAGTTTAAGTTTTATGTATAAATCAGGCTATGGCTGTTAAACTTTAATGTAAACTCCTGTAAAAAGAATTTGCTTCAAAGCTGATGGATACGATTTTCTTCTTTGACAGAAAGAGTGAAGAAACTCAGTGCTGATATAGTTTTTCTCAGTCACTTTGATGCATGACTCATTTGACTATTAACATTTACACAACAGTCAGTGCATTTCCCAAAAGAATTAGCACAACCTGCAAAACCTAGTTTATAAACTGCAATTGCAGTGTGATTGGTTGATGGAGGTCATGGAAAAACAGTAAACAGCTGCGATCAGGTGACAAGAGGAGGGAGAAGAAAGACGAGGTGACAGAGAGATACAGAGGGATGAAGATGGAACAGTCTTCCTCACTCTAAGTTCATGAGAGTTCATCCTGTCAGCACATTTAAAGATCACATGAGATGAGATTTCAGCGTCTGGTTCAAAAATCTGACGACATTAATGAGGAATAAATGTCTGCCATCAGTCATTCAGACGGATTCATGTTATTCAGGCTGAGCTTTAATCTGTGGAGGGGTGAGGTCAGAGTCCAGGAATGTCACCATGCTCCAACTTTTCCTCTGAGCGTGAGTGTGTGTGTGTGAGAGAGAGAGAGAGAGAGTGAGAGTGTGTGTGTGTGTGTGTGGCATCCCCCTCCTCCAGCTGTGATTTGGAGCTAAAATTAGCTGCATACTCCAACAACAGCAAACACAGAGAATTAAAGGGAGAAGAATCAGAGAGGAGGAAGAAACAGATGACAGAGAGAGAGAGAGAGAGTGAAAAGATAGAATGAAAGACGAGTGGAGAGAGAGGAAGAAGAGGATGAATTAGAGAGAGGAGAAGGGAAGAGAAACAGGGTTTGTAGCAGACAGATGGAGGGAGACAACGAGGAGGACCGAGAGGGAGAGAAGGAGTGTGTGATGCATAATGCAACAGTCTGCTTTCCAGTCTTAGTGCTGCCCGGAGTGTTTCACTACAAGACCACCAGCTCAGCATCACACACACACACACACACACACACACACACACACACACACACACACACACACACACACACACACACACACACACACACACACAAAAGGAAAAAACATCCCTTCACTCAAACACTTTTTACTGTTGTTGGACTGATGAAGAAGTAAAAACTAAAATAAGTGAAGATCGTTTTTATTCATGGTGGAACATTGTAGAACTCTGTTTATCTTCAAAATGTAGACTCTTTAAAAGATGGATGGTATGACAGCTCTCTAAAAGTGGAGCTAACGTAGCTTTAATGCCTCCTGGAGATGAGCAGTGGTGGACGAAGTACTCAACTCCAGTACTTCAGTTAAAGTATTGCTACTTTAAATCTTATTCAACTACAAGGAAAAATCCCTCAGCCAAGATTTGACTCAAGTTAAAGTATTGAAGTACTTACTTAAAAAAATACTTAAGTATTCAAATGTACAAAGTACATTTTCTAGTGGAGCTTTTAGCAGAGTTTCAGGAGCAGGACCACACCTCAACCTCATCCCTTCTGGTATTTAAATCCTCCTAATCCACCAGTCCTGTTTGTTCTTGCTTCGTATGCCCCACCCTTCTCCTCCTTTCTCTCTTGGTTTCTAACTTTGTCTTTCTTGAAGCTTCCGAGTTAATAAAACTGCTTCATCATCATGTTGCTGTGTGGTCCTTGCTGGTGAAATATCAGTCCATAGCTGTATTGTTTTCTCAGTGCTTTGACAGAACAAGAACTTATCCTCCACTTGACTATATGGCAACAGAACTCTTAATGAAATCTATTAACCACACACTATATCTGCCCTGCAGTTTTCCATGTCTGTGGAAAGTGATGGAAATTCCTAAAATATTTCAGAAATCTCAAACATCGTGCTCAGATGTGGTCATGGCTGCACTGGTTTCTCAGCTTGAGTTTCTCCTGCCGTCTCCATTGCTGAGTTTTGTTTGAATGAAGGCAGGGGAGCCTGCCACACAGAGCGAGGAAGATGGGTTTCCAAATCCATCCCAGGTGTGAGCATTGACTGTGATTGGTTCCCTTCTGTGAGGGGCACAGCGTGTGGCCAATTGCATTTTAGAAAAGAAAAACACCAACAGCTGACTACAGCTATGCTGAGCCTAAAAGGAAAAAGTGATGAAACGTGTCCTATAAATGTAGTGGAGTCGAAAGTACAATATTTGACTTTGAAATGTAGTGGAGTGTAAGTCAAATTTTTATTTATTTATGTAAATATTTATTTATTCATTTATTTATTTACTTACTTATTTATTTTTACTTATTTATTTATTAACAAAAAAATACTCAAGTAAAGTACAGATACTCAAAAAATGTACTTAATTACAGTAATAAAGTTAATTTACTCAGATACTGTCCACTACTGGTGACGGGTTACAGCATCATTGGGCGGACTCTTCCATCAGCACTGATGGTTAAAAGGTGAAGTGTTTTCAAATATTCTATTCCATTTTTACTTTTTTTTTATTTTCATTTTTTAAAAATTTTCCAAGTTTTTTCTTGGAGTTTGCATGTTCTTCCCGTTCATGCATCGGTTCTCTCCGGGTACTCCAGGAACAGTCCAGGGTGTACCCCGCCTTTCACCCTAAGCCAGCGGGGATAGACTCCAGACACCTGACACCCTGAACAAGATAAGCGGTGTAGAAGATGAATGAATGAATGAATGAATGAATGAATGAATGAATGAATGAATGAATGAATGAATGGATTTTTTCTTCCTTCTTTTTAAAGTTTAAAAAGAGCAAGAACAACCATCTACAAAATACATGGTAAGGGGTTAAGGTTGGGGGTTTGTCCCCCACCCTTTTCTCAAATCTGACAGGTCAACTGAAGGGCCAACTGGAAATAAATTATCACAGTTAACAACAGAGGGGTCACTGTTTTGGCTTTGAGTCATGCACCCCATGTAAACAGGTAATGGTTCTCAAGCAGGTGTCATCAGGTTCGATTCTGACCTGCTGCCACTTTCATACGTCACTCCTTTCTGTCTCTCCCAGGTTTCTGTCTGGATTCACTGTCCACTGTACTGAAGGTCTTGATACATCCATGCAACAATAAACACTAAATCTAATGCCGTGTGACCTCACATACCTGATGTCATCCTCTGTGTAAGTCAGTCAGTCCCCAGTCAGGCCACTGCAGTGATGAGCCCCTGCTTGAGTGTGCAGGTGGTCACAAACTTGTCATGTTACTCTGTTTAGAAACAGATGGTTCTGTGCAGAACACAGGGCTCTGCTGGTGGAGCAGATGGGAGTACAGTGAGCTCTGTGACCATCTACCCTCCACTGGTCCAACCCACAGTGTTTGTTAAGCTCTGACTGTATTACACTCACACTGTGCTTGAACACATCTGTATCAACCTGTGAACTTTGCCTGATCGCATTCATTCCTATTTGTTGGGTTTTTGCTTTCTTGTCATGTCTGTTATGATCTTTGATTGTTCTGTTTCAAAAGTAGAATAGAGATAAATCCTTCTTCACTGAAGTTAGATGAGACTGAAGGCCTGAACTGACACTTTTATCAAAAGCATCTTATATTGACTTTACTCAGCCTTAGGGACACAATCCACAAACTGAGAGGAAAACACAAGATATATCTCTGCTGTCTTACATCCCAACCTATTTTGAGTGAGAATATTTCAAAGTGTACACAGACTGAGGGAAACAGTGAGAGCTGAGTGTTTGTAAATAAGAAAGTAGGCTGGATAAGGAGGACGGACAGGAGGGAGGGAGGAAGGGAGGGAGGAAGGGAGGGAGGAAGGGAGGGAGGGGATATAAAGAGAGCAGCTGGAGGGGGACGAGTGTCGGTGAGAGTGTGTATCAGGAAGTCACAGGTATATACACGGGGGCTAAACACACACACACACACACACACACACACACACACACACACACACACACACACACACACACACACACACACACAGACACACACACACACACACACACATTCAAACAGTCAAATGCACATGCTCTCAACACTCACACTCCCCCTCAGGCTTTCCCAAACTCAGACACAAGCAGGCAAAAAATATACAAAGAAGCTACAAGGAGGCAATCTCAGGTAACCACACACACACACACACACACACACACACACACACACACACGATGCATACACCTTGGTTCACAGGTAGCAGCAGTCACAGAGGAGTTTGTGAGGTTTAGTGTTTGAGGTGATACTGAGGTAAAGAGTGTCTTAAAAATGTACAGGTCTCTGTACCTGAGTCAGCTTACCCTAAAGACATGTTATACAACACACACACACACACACACACACACACACACACACACACACACACACACACACGCCTGAGACCAGCTAACCCTCATAAAGACTAAATCATAGAGATAATACGAGTCTGCGTCTCCTCCTTTGTCACCTCCTGCATCTCCCTCTGTCTCTCCTCCTGTGTCTCCTGCTGCGCCTCCGCCTGTGCCTCCTTCTGTGTCTCCTCCTGCATCTCCTCCTGCGCGTCCTGCTGCGCCTCCTCCTGCGTCTCCTCCTGCGCCTCCTTCTGTCTCCTCCTGCATCTCCTCCTGCGTCTACTCCTGCGTCTCCTCCTTTGTCGCCTCCTGCTTCTCCTTCTGTCTCTCCTCCTGTGTCTCCTGCTGCGCCTCCTCCTGCGCCTCCTCCTGCGCCTACTCCTGTGCCTCCTCCTGCGCCTCCTCCTGCGCCTCATCCTGTGTCTCCTCCTGCGTCTCCTTCTGCGCCTCCTCCTGTCTACTTCTGCGCCTCCTGCGCCTCTCCCTGCGTCTCCTCCTGCTTCTCCTCCTGTCTACTTCTGCGCCTCCTGCATCTCCTTCTGCGCCTCCTCCTGCATCTCCTCCTGTGCCTCATTCTGCATCTCCTTCTGTGTCTCCTCTATTGTTGCCTCCTTAGCCTCCTCCTGTGTCTCCTCCTGCGTCTCCTCCTGCATCTCCTCCTGCGTCTCCTTCTGCGCCTCCTCCTGCGCCTACTCCTGCGCCTCCTCCTGCGCCTCCTCCTGCGTCTCCTCCTGTGCCTCATTCTGCATCTCCTTCTGTGTCTCCTCTATTGTTGCCTCCTAAGCCTCCTCCTGTGTCTCCTCCTTTGTCTCCTCCTGAGTCTCCTCATGCGCCTCCTCCTGCCCCTCATCCTGCGCCTCCTCCTGCGTCTCTGATAGTCTATCACAGATCATCATCCCTCTCAGACTGGCTGTAAAATAACCAAACTCTGCTCCATCTCGGTGACGTCTCCTCTCATCCTCTCTCATCCTCTCAGCGCTCTCAGATAATTCACTCAGCGCTCCTCACCTGACGGGCAGATTTCCCTGAAACTTGCTCTGAGTTTTGTCCACAGGGGACAGATTCAGGTTTACCTGCTCTGGATCCTGGCACAGTGGGATCACAGAGTCTGTGTCTGAGGGCCGGACTGAATTTACCTGATTACTTATTCATGGCTCTCTGCTTTCTTTCCATTTCCTCTCTGAACCTGGTGCGTACTCCAGGCCACAGGCATCTGTCTAAAACAGATCCACCACTGAAGTCTGTGAAGTCCTGAGCTCCTCGTGTCTCCTGGTAAAATGTTCAATGAGACGATGCTGCCAGAGGACTAGTACAGCACCAGGGTTTCTGAGTGGAATAAGAATGAAAGGACGCTGAGATGTGATCTGCTGTGAGTGGACACTGAGCCTTTCACTGGCTTCTGTTGGTTTAAAATCAGACAGACAGAAGAAAGTGAAACGAATCATTGAAATGAGAACTGCAGCAGCCAATCGGAGGGCCTGATACAGCTGGATGTCTCTGAATCAGTGGCTCAGGGGTTTAATCCCTGACCCCTTCAGAAACCTGTCCCAGAGTCCTTGGACAGGACACAGAACCCCAAACTGCTCCTGCAGCCGTCGCCTTCAGTGTCAGTTTGTTTCTGTGTGAATGATGACATCAGTGATCAGCTGGTGCTCAGTTTGACACTTTGAACAGAGGCCATCTGTGGATGAGTGTATGTGTGTGTGTGTGTGTGTGTGTGTGTGTGTGTGTGTGTGTGAACATTAGTCGGCTATGATCTCAGACTTTAGGTAGATTCTTTTGATCACACCTGGTATCAAAGTACAAAGAGCGACACGTCCCAGTTTATGACATACAGTTTTATCATGTGTGCAGCTGTTCATGTGCATGTCAGATTATGACCATTAATGCTCATATGTTGAGAGTTTTAATGTTTCAGGTTGTTCGTGAACTAAATTTGTTAATATGCCATGCAATGTCATTTTTCTGTCAGCTCTGAATTTCTTTTGAGCTTTAAAAAAGATGAAATGAGATAAGAGGTTTCTTGAAGATGGGGTACTGTGCTTTTTTGAGGCTTGATATTGGCCCTCTTGTATCCCTTTAGTAGTTTTACATTTACAGCTAAAAAAGGAAAACCAAAAAAAAAACAACACTTTTTTCCCCTTTTTTCCAGTCATATTAGTGTTTCTGAAAACCCTTATATCAGCCTCTGTCTGAACCACTTCATTTTAGCTGCTGTCTCTTTAAGGCTCATTGCTCCACAAACCCCCTTCACTCTGATTGGACAGACCTTTGAAGACCTACCAGGTGCAGAGCTATGGGCAGACCTTGGTGTTTGAGGCCTACTCCTCCAACGTGTCATTAACCAGTTAGGAGATCCACACGTGATGACCTCATCATCCGTGCTGTTTTTAGAACAGCCTGTTTTGATCAGTGTACAGACAGATTCAGGGATTTCTACAGAATATGAACACAGAGTGGTTTGAAAATCTGCACGTTTAGTCTGAACATCCAGCTTTGTTACCTTAGATACATGTTTGAAATATGTGAAAGCAGAATACCCTCTCTTTAAAGACAGATTCTTATGACCTTTTTAAATGTTTCTCCTTTTCTGTTGTAAATGTTCAGTGACTTTATTTTGGTGATGCTGTTTATGAACGAATCAGCAGAAAACAGAGGAAAGAGGCTGCAGCCTGGAAACAGATCTCATTATATAGACACTTTAATCTTGTTTATACTTCCACAGACTTGAAAGTACAAAAACACAGATTTTACTCTCCTCCACGAAGTGTAGGAAGGTGGTTGATGGAAATGGAGATCTGCAGATTAAAGCAGGTCAGAGGCTGCTGTGGATTGTTGCTGAGTGCTTTTAAAGAGAAGTTTGGTTTTATAAAGAGAGTTTTGATGTTTGATTAAACACAAACATTTGAAGGTCTGTACGAACAAACTGTATCTCCTCTCCTCTTCTCTCCTCTCCTCTCTACTCCTCTCCTCTCCTCTCCTCTCCTCTCCTCTCCTCTCCTCTCCTCTCCTCTCCTCTCTTTGGCCTCCTTTGTTTTGCTCCCTCGTATTGTGAGAAACTCTGGCAGCTTCAGACACCTGCTTGTTTTGTGCCATGAAGCTCTCGAAATGATTTCCTGCCAAACCCAACCGGGTGGGACTCTGAGAAATATGGTGCCATGAGGCTACCGATCCCCCTGGAAGCTCATTGAGCTAAAAAATATTTACCAACAGCTCCAAACTGAAGGTGGTAATGATTTATCGACCCCACCGAGCGCTGAATGACTCTTCAGAAACAGAAGCAGGTCTGAAATGAGCTGTGCTGCTCCTGCTTGCATGATGAAGGAGGTGATGTGTTTACATTAGCTCTGCTTCAGCCCAGGATGAAAAGTTGGAGAGGCCCTCTTCTATTTGGTTCGATCCATTTCTCCTTCCCGTGTGCCGGCTGTTAAACCCTGAGCAGGGCTCCCCTGTGCTCCAGCAGTACCTGAACCCTCCTGCCTTAATGTTTACTTTCTGTTTCTGCTGACCTTGGACTGTTTGGCTGATATTGTTACATTTATCCAGCTCTGTGGAACAGGAGTAAAAAAATGAAAATAAAAACACATCCAGTCTGATAAATATGCATTCTCCCCCCGCGATGCTGCTGTGGAAAAGGAGCAGCAGAACAAACAAAGCATGATGGGATGCCAGCTCTTTTAATTAGCTCAGGCTCAGCACACACACACACAAACTTTAACAACTGGATGTTCAAGTCTGAACTGTCAGGATGAAGCAGGAGGCTTGTTTGCTCACGAGGCGTCACATAAACTGCTACATCATTCCTCTGCGTACACGGTTAGTTAGTCCAAAATAA
Source organism: Labroides dimidiatus (assembly GCA_030710495.1). Taxonomy (NCBI): domain Eukaryota; kingdom Metazoa; phylum Chordata; class Actinopteri; order Labriformes; family Labridae; genus Labroides; species Labroides dimidiatus. The sequence goes on along the minus strand of CM061150.1, from coordinate 29,561,565 downwards.
AAGCTCAGAGCAGGAAGAAGAGAACACTCTTTCTTATTGAAGGGTGTTTCTTTACGTCGTGTGATGTCTGGCTCCAGGTGAGTTTCTGTGATAAGATAAGTTGAAAGCAGACGTTCTGTTCTTTAAAACAGTCTCTTTGTTCTGTGTTTTTTTAGGTTAACAGCTCTCCTGTAAAGATTGCTGATGGTTTTTCAGCAGCTCACCTCTGTATGCGATGCTGAGCCCTGCAGGGAGGAGTCCTGAACCCTAAAGTCCTTGGTATAAATCTCCTCTGTCCACCTAAACAGCTTCATTTGCTGCTCCTGCGTCCGAACAGTGCTCACTAACGGGTTTGTTTGCTTCCTGATTCACCGAGGCAGATCAGACGTGACGTATGAGACACGGACTCGGTGAAGACACAAGCTAAAGTCTAAACTTTTACAGCCTAAAGTGTTCATTAGTCCACACCCACTGAGTCCTGAGAGGTCGACTCTCAAACACAAGTCTCTCCTCTGGGGATGGACGCTCAGGACACAGAACAGGGATTAAATCTGCTGAGGAGAACAAAAAGAAACAACAACAAACCAAAACCTGCAGAGCAGACTCTTTATGGCTGCTTTTAGAGGATGAAATGAAAGATTCAGACACATCCACACATGATGCATTTATCAGATACATACGACAGGCCGGCATGGATGGATGGCAGGATGGATGGAAGGATGGATGGCAGGATGGATGGCAGGATGATGGCAGGATGGATGGCAGGATGGATGGCAGGATGGATGGCAGGATGATGGCAGGATGGATGGCAGGATGGATGGCAGGATGGATGGTGGGATGGATGGCAGGATGATGGCAGGATGGATGGCAGGATGATGGCAGGATGGATGGTGGGATGGATGGCAGGATGATGGCAGGATGGATGGCAGGATGGATGGCAGGATGGATGGTGGGATGGATGGCAGGATGATGGCAGGATGGATGGTGGGATGGATGGCAGGATGATGGCAGGATGGATGGTGGGATGGATGGCAGGATGATGGCAGGATGGATGGCAGGATGATGGCAGGATGGATGGTGGGATGGATGGCAGGATGATGGCAGGATGGATGGTGGGATGGATGGCGGGATGATGGCAGGATGGATGGCGGGATGGATGGCAGGATGGATGGCAGGATAGATGGCAGGATGGATGGCAGGATGGATGGCAGGGTGGTTGGCCGGATGGATGGCAGGATGATGGCAGGATGGATGGCAGGATGATGGCAGGATGGATGGTGGGATGGATGGCGGGATGATGGCAGGATGGATGGCAGGATGATGGCAGGATGGATGGTGGGATGATGGCAGGATGGATGGTGGGATGGATGGCAGGATGATGGCAGGATGGATGGCAGGATGGATGGCAGGATGATGGCAGGATGGATGGCAGGATGATGGCAGGATGGATGGCAGGATGATGGCAGGATGGATGGTGGGATGGATGGCGGGATGATGGCAGGATGGATGGCAGGATGATGGCAGGATGGATGGTGGGATGATGGCAGGATGGATGGTGGGATGGATGGCAGGATGATGGCAGGATGGATGGCAGGATGGATGGCAGGATGATGGCAGGATGGATGGCAGGATGATGGCAGGATGGATGGCAGGATGGATGGCAGGATGGTTGGCAGGATGGATGGAAGGATGGATGGCAGGATGGTTGGCAGGATGGATGGCAGGATGGATGGCAGTATTGATGGCAGGATGGTTGGGAGGATGGATGGCAGAATGGATGGCAGGATGGATGGCAGAATGGATGGAAGGATGGATGACAGGATGGATGGAAGGATGGATGGAAGGATGGATGGCAGGATGGATGGCAGGATGGATGGCAGGATGGTTGGCAGGATGGATGGCAGGATGGTTGGCAGTATGGATGGCAGGATGGATGGCAGGATGGATGGAAGGATGGATGGCAGGATGGATGGCAGGATGGATGGAAGGATGGATGGCAGTATGGATGGCAGGATGGATGGAAGGATGTATAGCAGGATGGATGGTTGATGATTCTCAGGTGAATCAGCACAAAGTTGGTATTTTGTAACAAGTGACAGCAACATTTTTAGTTCTCATCCAAGAGATCGTACCACCCGCCCCCCCTTCATTGACAGCTCTGCCTCTGTAGCACAGCCTCAGATGTTTCTTTGTACTGTAGCTAACAGGAATCATGACAGACAGACAGAGAGACGGACAGCTGTGCAGGTCTGTGTGAAAGTCTTCTGCAGGTGTTCCAGGTGTTAGATGTCCTCTGAATAACACCTTCATCTTTTAGCACTGAAGGAAAGTAGTGCTGCAGCCTTTTGTTGAAGTGTCACACATTCAGAAAACTCCTGGAGGTTTTTATTTTGTCTTTCAAGCATTTTTCAGTTGGATGAGTAATTTATAAACCAGTCACAGGATCCTAAGTCACAGTTTGTTTGCATGAACATGAGCTCTCAGCATTCTTATGAGTTGAAACAAACATAACAACAACAAAGTTTATGGTGACGTTTATTCACGTTAACTAACTTCCTGTTCGTGGCATCAGGAGAAACAAACGTCACATAAAGAACCAGGTCAGAGGCTGTTACAGCCCCAGCCGTTTAGGTTTTGTTGTGGTGTGTGTATGCTTTTCTCTCTCCTGCTCTATACCTGTACTACGAAGCTGGATTTTCTCTTAGCGAGATAACTTCTGGGTTAACCCTGGATTTTCTGTCCTATGAAGCTGGTTCACTTCTTAACGGGATGAATCACCGTGGTAACGTATGCTGAACAGCTAACCTGCTCTGAAGCAGGTTAAGATCTTGATAAGAGATCAACAAGTAGAAAAACTACACCTCTTGACCAATCAGCTTTCTTGTAAAAAACCCTGCCTATTTTTAGAAGATCCTGTCGATGTTGGTGCGTGGAGCGCTCAGGAGAGAGAGAGTTTTCAGGGAGAGATGCGATCCTTTTAATGTTCACGCGGTCATTCTGTACAAGAGATTCAGATTTTCATCAAATGGACTGAACTTCATTTGTCAGCTGATGGATCCATAAATAAATAAATTCAGTTGATTTCATCCAAACATCAGAGACAGAGTGAAGAAATAAAGCCTTGTCACTGACCACTTTGTTATTAGGAGGTTTTTATTCCCCAAGTCTGTTTAGCTCCACTGTTTGCATCTTAAATAATGATGTTGATAATAATGGTCACACATGCTGCAGAAGTGCAGTAGCATTATGGAATGCACAACTATGTGGTAGGAATTAATATTGATATCAATTATTAATATTCCTACACAAAACATGCTCACGCTTTAATGTGAGCACGCTCTGATCAAGGCTGGAAGACCCTGGATTCACTGAGCGAGTTGATATCCAGCTTCATAGTACCGCTTATCAGGATTGAGAATGTCTCGTTAAGTCAACCCAGGTAACGGAGAGAGATCCTGGATCTGTTAATCCAGCTTCATAGTACAGGCCTCAGGGTCATGTTTACTCAGGACAAACATACAAACAGCTCTCTCTCTCTGGTCTCTAAAGTGAAGTGACTTTGAGCAGGTCAGTTACTGTCTGACCACCTTAGCGAAGAAGAAGAAGAAGAAGAAGAAGAAGAAGAAGAAGAAGAAGAAGAAGAAGAAGAAGAAGAAGAAGAGAGCACTCATCACACATATTAGCATGTTTCACTCATCATGAATGCTTTTTTTCTGTCTGATGATGGTATCAAACCTTCATATTGTCAGAGAATGGAAACACTGGAGCGTTTCTAATATGACTGCTGGAGATAAATCTCTCTTCTGTTTTCATCGTCAGCTGATAAGCTCAGCGCTGACGTAAAGAGCTGAGATCTGCATTTCTAGATCTACTGTACGTTTAGTTCCACTTTCTTTGGATTTTTCAGCCCCTTTGTGTGAGTGTGTGCGTGTGTGTGTGGGTGCATGTGTGTGCAGCAGGTGTGTTTGTGTATTTATTTGTCCCCCTGCTGTAACTCTTCTCTTCCCTCTGTGTCAAACAGCATCAGCTTCATTCCTCTCCTGCATCCTTCTCCCCTCCCTCCGTGTGTCTCATTCTTCCTTCTCTTTGTTCTTTTCTAACCTCTCTTTCAGGTTCCTATGAGACAGTAGTCGTGGAAATGCAGGATGGTGAACAACTCTATCCATCTTCTTCAGTTGTTTCATCATTTTTTTTTTTTTTTTTAATTTCCCTTTTCTGTGGTAAAGTTGGCCGAGAAGACGCAGGAAAAGTATTTCCCAGAACACTTTCTCCTCTGGCCTGAACCTCTTCTCTGTTTTCTTTCTTTTATTGTTAGCTGATTGGTTTTCTCTCTTTCGCTCCTGCTCCATTTGTTTGATTTTTTTTTCCCATGTCATCATTTTGTCTCAAATCTTTACATCTGTTGCTGATTCTAAGTGGTCTGTGTGCTGATTGAGACTCATTGTGGAGGAAAAACAAAGTTGGTGAATTACCTTCTGTGTGTGGGTGTCTGTGAGTGTGTGGCTGTGTGTGTGTGAATGCTAAGGTGAGTGTTTGCAGGTTGATGTGATGGATCGTCGGGTGTGTTTTAGGGATTTTATGTGAAGGCTGATGGAGAGCTGTGTGGATGACAAAGCTGTTTGTTTCCTATTTGTTCGCCCTTGTTTAATGTCTGTCTGTCACTGTCTGTGTGTCTTGGTGTGTGTGTGTGTGTGTGTGTGTGTGTGTGTGTGTGCTCTCTCAGTTGTCCTTGAAATATGAGGCAGCTTTGACTGAAATGTCAGAAACTCTCTGTGGAGCAGAAATGCTGAAGTCAGAATTCACTGAATGCCTCTTTGTGGAAACGCAACAAGTCCTGATTCCTCCATCGTTAGAGCACGAGGAGAAGCAGACAGCGATTTAAAGCCTCCGTTATCAAATTAGAACCGTGTTTGACTCAATACTGCAGTGAAAACAAGATTTAAAGGTACAGTCCATATGCTTTCTGTATTGATTCTTTGTTAGCAGATAAATGAAGTTTGTCTTATTAACCTTCTAAAAATTTGATTTCGGTTGTCTAATGATTCACCTGTTGGACGTTGCTGACTCCATGTGGGGATCTCAGGGTACCACATGCCACATAATAATAACATTGTGTTGTAGAAGATTTTTCCACAGCAAAAGACGAGTGAAGCTTGCTGAGTTCTCAAAGGTGCAACTTGCCCATTACAGTCTGCAGTTGTCTCCCAGAGTGAAAAACAAAGCCATAAATCTGCTGATCTTTGCCCTAGCGAGACGCCGTTGAGGCTGGCCAGGCCTCGATGCTGAGGCTCTTGGTAACATGACCAGCTGGACTCTGAAGGAGCAATACCTTATAACAAAAACCAACATGGGAACAAAGTCAATGGAAGGAAAACTGTTGAAACCAGGTTCAAAACCAAAGTATATAAGCAAACTCATGATGACACCTTTGAATAATGCTCAATTTGATTCACAGCAGATTCTTCAGTATGACCACAGCAATCAGTCTCTATTCTTAACCCCTGCATGGGTCAGGAAGGATCTTCCCTCCTTATATGGAGCTAACCTAAAGGAGACTTGTCTTTCGACAGAGACGACCAATCCAGAGACAGGTGCGAGGAGAAAATAACCGTCCTCTGGGTTATAAAAATGCTACTTGTTGGTCATGTTTTCAGTTCCTTGGGTGATCTGCAGAAGTTCTCAACTCATTTACTTTGTTCAGATACGTTTGGTTTGAATAAAGTATCTCAGGTTCAGCTGAACGGTCTCTTCTGATGATTGGACTCCTCGTGTGTTTTACTCTTCCTGAGTGACATAGTTTTAACAAAACAGTTCAGTAGTTCAATAAGTTTAGCCTGTTTGATTCAAGGCCTCACCTGGCCTGCAGTCAAGACACGAGAAACTCCACAAAAAAGGCTAAGATTCAACAGTGTTACAATGATTGGAGTCTGGAGGTGGCAACATCCAAACTGAAAAGGACCTCCAGTCCATACTCAGCACAGATGTTCCTGTACACTATGCCAGCTACCTGGTTATGCTGCTCCATGTATGCCTTGGCTGCCAGCATCTTCCACCCTGCTGTGATGTGCTGTACTGTCTCAGGGGCTTCTTTACACACCCTGCATCTGGGGTCTTGCCTGGTGTGGTAGATCCTAGCCTCTACTGATCTTGTGTTGAGGGCCTGTTCTTGTGCAGCCATGATCAGCGCCTCTGTGCTGTCTTTCAGTCCAGCCTGTTCCAGCCATTGGTATATCTTCCCGATGTCAGCCACTTCTTCAATTTGTCGGTGGTACATGCCGTGCAGGGGCTTGTCTTCCCATGTTAGCCCCTCCTGCTCCTCCTTGTTACTGGGCTTCTGTTGCCTGAGGCATTCACTTAGCAGGTCATCAGTGGGAGCCATCTTCCTGATGTACTCCTCGAGGTCAGCTGTCGGTTCCAGGATAGTGGCTCTGACAACCACTAGTCCTCAGCCTCCCTCCTTCCGCTTAGTGTACAGCCTCAGGGTGCTGGACTTCAGGTGAAACCCTCCATGCATTGTAAGGAGTTTTCTTGTCTTGATATCAGTGGCTTTCATATCTTCCAATGGCCAGTATATTATCCCAGCAGGCCGGGTATCTGATTACTGGCAGGGCATAGGTGTTAATGGCCTGGATCTTATTTTTCCCATTCAGCTGACTCCTCAGGACCTGTCTCACCCTCTGTAGGTACTTGGCCGTGGCTGCCCTCCACACCATCTCCTCTTGATTACCATTTGCCTGTGGGATCCCCAGGTATTTGTAGCTGTCCTGGACATCTGCAATGTTACCCTCTGGTAGTTCAACCCCGTCAGTGATGATCACCTTCCCTCTCTTAGTCACCATCTGTCCACACTTATCCAGTCCGAATGACATTCCGATGTCGCTGCATTAAATCCGAGTGAGGTGGATCAGGGAGTCGATGTCCCTCACACTCTTGGCGTACAGCTTGATGTCATCCATATAGAGGAGGTGGCTGATGGTTGTCCCACTCCGGAACCGGTATCTGTAGCCACTCTTGGTGATGATCTCACTGAGGGGGTTCAGCCCTATGCAGAACAGCAGTGGGGACAGAGCATCTTCTTGGTATATGCCGCGTTTGATGCTCACCTGTGCCATTGGCTTCGAGTTGGCTTCCAGGGTTGTCTTCCAAAGTTTCATTGAGTTCTGCAGGAAGGTTTGCAGTGACGGTTGACTTTATACAGCTTCAGGGACTCCAGTAGTAGGAGTCACAGGCATTCTTGTAGTCAATTCAGGCAGTTCAGTTCCTGTCAACCAGGAGTTGGTGCTTGACTCCTCTGGTGTTATTGCCAATTCCCTTCTGTGCTCTGCTCATGCATTGATCCATGTGCCCACTTATCATAGGTGCTTAATGCATGACAGGAGCTTCCATGTGGTGCTGAGGCAGTTTATAGGCCTGTAGTTCGATGGTGTTGCCCGATGGTAGGGTTCCTTCATGATGAGGGCTGTCCAGCCTTGGGTAAGCCACTCTGGGTGGGTCCCTGATATACATATATATATAAACTAAATTCCACAGATTTTGATAACTTCTTGGACAGTGAGACATAAAGCCACGTTAAAGTTTTCAAAACTGCAATTTCTTTGAGTTTCCTCTTTAGACTGGCTCCAGAACTATTTAAAACTACATCCTTCTAAGACAAAAAAAATACAATTTAACAGCAATAGAGACCGACCGAGTGATGCACAGATCAGTTCTCACAGTGGCCTGATTTCCATTTTTTAACTCTCAGCTGCAAAGTATTTCTCAGATTTCCAGGTTTACCTGAGTCTTAAATTATGTATAGTGTGACCTTTTCAGATTAAGTACACCTCACCTCAGTACACATCAGGAGGATAAACAACAGCAACTCATGCAGAGTAGAAGAATGTCCTTAGGAAACAGAATCAAACTATGTAATTTTTTATATGCATTTATGCCACTGTGCGTGCACACACACACACAGAAACACACACACACAGAAACACACACACTCACCAGCCACTCTATTAGGTACATCTTGCTAGTACCAGGTTGGACCCCCTTTTGCCTTCAGAACTCCATCTAATCCAACAGAGCACCTTTGGGATGTGGTGGAACGGGAGATTCACATCATGGATGTGCAGCCGACAAATCTGCAGCAACTGTGTGATGCTATCATGTCAATATGGACCAAACTCTCTGAGGAATGTTTCCAGTACCTTGTGGAATCTATGCCACAAAGGATTAAGGCAGTTCTGAAGGCAAAAGGGGGTCCAACCAGGTACTAGCAAGGTGTACCTAATACAGTGGCTGGTGAGTGTATATGTATGTTTTATTTTATTTATTATTGTCTGTTTTTTTTTTTTAAGTGGAAAATGCTGAGAAGTGATCTTTGAATAATCAGTTATTTCCAGTGACCCAATAAAAGATGTGATTTTCAGAAAAAATTCAAAAACATTTCTCAATAATGAAATGAAATATTCAAAACTGTCAGTTAAAAGTGTGAAATGTTGACTTCTCCACTCAGTTCTCTACCAGCATCTATTTTTATCCAAACACCAGGCAATGTGTGTGTGTGTGTGTGTGTGTGTGTGTGTGTGTGTGTGTGTGTGTGTGTGTGTGCGTGTGTGTTGACACGGTAACTTTACACAGCGGCTCTAACATCAGCTTCAAACAGCTCTGCAGGAGTGTGTGAGGGGAACCGCAGATGGGGGCTACTGTAGCTTTGTTTGTGGGCCGATCAGAACGATACAACCTGTCCCAGAACATGACAACACAAACTCACCTGGAGACACCTGCTGCTTCAGCAAATAAACAAGGACAGAAAGAAAAAATATAACCATTATTTATATATATATATATATGTGACTTTTTTCCCTCTCTTCCTGTGCTGTCACAGAGGGATCCCATAACGTGACTCATCCTCAGCAGAAGAGTTTCTGAAGAACAGAAATAAATAAATAAATATCCAAAAGTTGTGAAATTCTTGTAGTCATACATGAAATGTTTGCCTCATTTGCACAGGAGGTTAGAGCATTGTGTACACTCACTCTGCATTCCTACCAGAGCTGTTTTTGGTATCTCTCTGCTCTGTTGAGGTCTGGCTCCATGAGGCTCTCTTGAGAAGCAAAATTGGATAAAGGAGTCACACGACAGAGGATACCCCGCAGTAATTACTAAATCAGCTGATTTACACCTCCATGATGAGCCTCTCCTCATCCATGTTCTTTCTGATAAGCTCCGGCCTGTAACTCCTGGCCTTGGTCCACTCACCTAGACAGTCTGTAGTTGTAGTTGAAGCTTATATGGGATAAACGTGAGGTACACGACTGCTTTTTGACACACATAACTGTGTATTTATTTACTGGTAAAATAGGATGAAACTTTAATTTTCAGTTGAAAGTTGAAAAGCAAAAGTGCTGGTGTTATGACTATGAGTCAGATTTATTGTATTGTTTATTTAGTGTATCGACTGCATTGTGTAGTGGAGTGTTCTTTTTCTTCTGTTTGGGTGTTGACTTCTGCTGGCGGTTATCGACTTCCGGTTGACGCCGCCAGCAAGCTAGCTCAAGACAACTCATGAAATCATTAATGTAAGACAGGGCACCTCCAATTTTTGTTCATTTTGTCGCTTTCTTGCTTTTTAAAGCCGGTTATTAGAACGAGCATGACAGCTAGGCTAACATCATCAGCTTTGTGGTCTCCATGGCAGCGTAAACAGTCCTGAACAGACCGGAAGAGCAAAACCGGCAACCGCTATGACTTATGGGTTGTCAGGAAAAATGACTAGATTGGTTTCTAATTTTTTTTCGGAATGTGTGGCGCTGGCAGACCATGATGCTCACACTATATGTAAATCAGGGGAGACCCTCTGTCCGCACTACTACTGTTCACCACAGAGCAGTTTGTTCATTGTGATAGTGTATTTAAGACTGTAAAATGTGTTTTTGATAATTTGGTGAAAATTAAAAGGTTATGAAGTAAAAGCAGTCTGGGTAAGTAGGAGAGGGTAGATTTTTTTTTTTTCTTTTTTTATTTATTTATTTATTTATTTATTTATTTTTGCATCTATTAGTTAAAACAGCCATCGTTTGATTTCAGGTGTGTGAAGTATGTAAAATTGTGATAAATCCACCTCTGCTAACTTAAATATGTATTGTTGGCTGTATTAACATCCAAGCTGAGAGAGAGAAAAAAAAAACTGACTTTTGTCTCTGAAAATTAAACGCTGCATGTTAAATAAACTAACTTTGAGGGTCTTTTTACACAAACACTATTTTCTCTTTTGTAGCTGTTGCATCATTTTAATTCTTTCTCCAAGTCCACATTTTTAAATCCATGCTCTTCCATAATATTTGCTCTCTGTTATTTTGTTGTTCTGGGAGCCTCAGGGCACAAACCGTTTGGACAGTCTTCTGTTTGTTGGACCATCTTGTGAGCTTTCTGTAACTTTTATGACGCCATAACAATTTTCAATGAGTGGATTAAAATAATAATAATAATAATAATAATAATAATAATAATAATAATAATAATAATAATAATAATAATAATAATATTTGAATGTTTGCTACTGATCTCTGTACACTCTTTACAAGAAGTAAAACTGAAACAAAAAAGCAAACTGTTGAGGCAGAGAGGATTAAAGTGCCTCATTTTACTTCAGAGGTATCATTAGATCGTTTTGTTCCACAATTTCAAACACTCTTTCAATCAGTGTTTCCACTAACACTTGCAGATACACTTTTTGTATTGCTTTTCATAAAGATGGCCTCTTTAAATTGTTATTCTTACACAATCTGATGGCCACAAAACAAACTAAAAACAGACTGTTTTTGTTTTGGGTTTTTTTTTTTTAGCTGGCTCCTGTTTTCATTCAAAGGCACTCAGAGTGCTGAGCTGTGCTGCTCTGACCTATAACACTGACAAAAATAAAAACGTGACGTTAGCATGACTCTGCTGTCCTTACCCTGTTTGGTTTCAGCGTGAGTCACTGTGCCAGTCGCTGGTCCACGGAGCTAATGCTCCACCTCGGGTGACAAACCAGCTGATGTCATCGTCCTCTGACACACAGAGGAACAGGAGAATAAATCCTGCTCCAATAACAAAAAAAAAAAAAAAAAAAAAAAAAGTCTGAGGCCAATCGTTAAGGGCAGTGGTTTGTTTCTTCTTTATGTAACACAAACACTGTTGATCAGTAATTAACCAAACGCAGATCGACCTCTGTGCAGAGGTGAGAGAGGAGCACACATTCTGGAGACAGATGTCTAAAAAATAAGACTCAGCTGAAAGACAAAGTTTTGATGTGGTTCCTCAATAACAAAGTCAAATTTAGAAAAAAAGAAGCTTAAAATGTGCTCACAGCATAAACAGAAAGTTATTCTTCTCTGGTCTTTCTTTGCTAAGCTCACTAAGATTCAGCTCTTATCTCTGAGCCCATTTAACTCCACTCTGTGAATACTGACTGACTAACTTATGGGCAGCTCGGGGTAGGATGAATCCAACCGGGAAGAGACCAAGGGGCAGACTCAGAGCCAAGTGGAGGGATTATATATCCCTTCTAGCTCTGGAACGCCCCGGGATCCCCGAGCAGGAACTAGGATCCGTTGCTGGGGAGAGAGATGTCAGGGTTGACTTGTTTCGCCTGTGACCTGATCTGGAATTAGCAGATGAAAACAGATGGATGCTATGATTCACAGGATTTATTTGCATCTTTTATATGAAGGGCAAATTTAAAGTTTTCCCAATGGAGAAAGATTTTTTTAAACTTCAATAAGTGAAATCAGTTTTACTTCTACAGCTCTGAATCTTTACCGTTTTTGTCCTGGGACTTTTTTTTACAGAACAGGTCCAGACTGTACTCTTTACTCTGACTGAACACTGACTGAATCCTGGAGATGTGGGCTCTTTCTTGCCGTGATTGTCATCAGTAAACTGGTTGAGGGGCAGCTGCTGAGGGACAACAGCAGGGGTGGGCTACTAATTTTTACAAGGGGCCACATTAGAAACCTGAATTGTGTCAGAGGGCGGCACCAACAATAACATGAAGTTAATTCTCCTCAATAGAAGATTTTTCCCCTCTGAAAAAGCCCTTAGTTATATTTTGATTCCCTGCTACTGGTAACCAGAAAAATAAAGATATTCTGTAAAGATGTTTGTAAATATGTGAAACTATTGTGTAGGTAAAATTGGAAAATACTCCTATAAAAGTAATAACCATTTAAAAAAACTTGTTTTAGCTCTTAAGTCTCCAGAAACACTGAAAAAAAATCATAGCAACCTTAAACAAAACAAAACAAAAAAAATAAAAATAAAATAATAACTTGAATGTTTTTCACTTCATTTTTGTCTTCAGTGAGAAAAATCTGGTCTTTCTTGGGCTGAAACAGGCACTTGGAAATCTGGATGACTTTCTGAGGTGGCGATGTGAGGAGCAGCTGAGAGGTGATCATCAGTCAGTACGTTTACATGCAGCTTGAGAAATCAGACTATGAGCTAAGTCAGCATGCAATCGGACTATTATAATGCATAGAAACAGTTTATACAGGCTGAAATGGACTGAGTATAGCTCGATCAACACACGTAGATAATGGGATTGTTATAAGACTGCGATTGGATTTGTCAAGGGTTGGTGAGCCTCTGCATTCAGCACCAGCAAATTTCATCTGGAAGTGAGAGAGGATCTGTGTTTGGATGTGTTGAATTTCATCGCTTGTCCCTTTTCATGCAGAGGTGTCCATACGGAATTAATGCAAATGTCACGCTTTTCAGAATAAAAGCAACACCGGTGTATTGCATGCATTACAGATAACTGCTTGGTGATATTCCACAACAGAAAGTTTCTTCTGATGGAGTTTTCCTGCCTTGTCTCTCAGAGTTTGTGACATTTTTCTTGACATTTATCATCCCTCAAACACCCCAGTTTCTCACAATGTGTTCTCTTAGGTGTGAAATTTATTTTGACTCAAAATCTTTTTTTTTTTTTTCTTTGTAAATTTCTTCTCTTTCCATCTCAGTTTTTTGTCTTTTTTTTCCCCTTGGTTTTCTCACCCTTCCCAATCCAACAACGGATTCATTGAACTTCTCACTTTGTATCGATGAGTCAGTCCTCAAGGGTCTCTGTTTGCAGCTGCATCTCAAGCACAGTTTGTTCATCTTTGCAACAATCTGTTGTCAAGAAATGTGAAATGTTGTGGTGTGACCAAAGACAGAAGTTTGATACACAGATGTCTAACAATTGATAAAAAAAAATCACCTTAAATTTATTGAAACTGCAAGAAACAAGAAGAAACAATGGATATCTCTAATAAAATGTAAGAGTTTCAAGGTTAAATGATGTTTAAAGAGGGGGTATTGTGATTTTTTTTAGTCTTTATTCTGTCCTTCTTGTACCCCCTGTAGTCACATGACTTACAGCTTAAAAACATTTCTATTTTTCCTCTCACTGGTGTTTTAGAAAACTTTTATTTCAGCCTCTGTTTGAAACACTTTGTTTTAGCTGCTGTCTCTTTAAAGCTCCCTGCTTCACAAACCCCAATTTCTCTGACTGGACAGCCCTCTAGAGACCTGTTGGGGGTAGCTATGTGCAGACTTTGGTGTTTGAGGCCCAACCCTCAGGTTGGTAGGTTGTGCCCCATGAGGTTTGCACTCAAGGCAGTGGCCTGGGATCAAATCCAACCTGAGGCCTCTTTCCCCAGTCTCACCTTGTTTCCTACTCTATCCACTGTCTTATCCTCTTCAATTAAAGGCATAAAAAATCCTGAAATAAATAAATAAATAAATAAATAATAAAATAATTTGCACAGCTTTAGTCTGAGCACCCAGCATTGTTACTTTATATCCATGTTTAAAATGAGGGAAAGCAGAATACCCCCTCTTTAATTTATTCCTTGGCACCTCTACGAGCCTTGAACATCGTATCACCGGATGTAAAACCTGAGTTTTCTGCAGGGTTCCTGCAGAAATAGAAACAGCCTCTCAAACATGTCATGGTTCATCTCAGCCCACTTATTGCGGTCTGTGAAATGGCGTGCGCGCTGACCCTGAGCCTGTGAGTGGGCGAATGTTTTGACTTGATAAATGAAAGCAGACACCCTGCAGAGCTGTTTAACCTTTGTTTTCTGTGACGTATAATTATGACATGAACACTTTGAAAACACAACATGGGAGGTGATAATTAAACCTGTTTTTTTTCTCTCTTCCTCTGACCTTTTAACCCGCTTCACGGTCGTCTCTCTTTCTGTTGACAAACAGGAGGAAACCTCAGAGTTTCAGCCTCTGAACTTCTCCTCATGACGGCGATGATGTGGCCTCCTGTCTTTCCTCCCTTGTGCCTTGTTACTTCCTCCCATGTTGATTAATCTCTTCTTAGCTTCCTGTCTCGTCTTGCTATTTTTAGCGGTTTGCGCCTCCTCTTTAATTCTAATCCTCTCACTGTTTTGTACTTTAACTAATTCCTCCTTTACAAACACAAAGCCTCGTCTTCGCCTCCACCTCACCTGAGTAAAGGAGAAGAAATCAGCCAAACAAAAGACTGCTGTTCTATTTTTACCTGTAATAATCTCTCCACTTCTCCTCTTTCACTCTTATCTTGTTTTCTGCTACCTGTACAAACCCTCCCTCTCTCGCCCCCCTCTCTCTCTCCTCTCTGTTCACCTGTGTGTGGGGAAATTAGTCACGACAAAATATTATTAAAGCACCAAATCTTCCTCCCATTAGCAGCAGCTCCTGTTTCCTCTTTGATGTTGGCTGTGAAGGTATGAGCGCATGTTTTAATTAAAAGTAGGGAGGAAAAAATCTCCACTGGAGACAAATAAAGGTTCATTAAAAGTCTGAGAGAGGCAAAGGTGAGTTTTTTTCTAAGAGCCAGATGAAACCTCAATGCATGCTCCTCGACCCTGCTCTGTTTTCTCTTCTTTCTTTTCTCTTGATCACATTTTTATCTCTAATGGTAAAACTTGTCATGAATAATAGAACTTAAAAACACTGTTTCTCCAGTGGAGATGTCAGGACAGCAGATTCTGAAAGTGGACCAGGAGCACAGCATCTGCTCAAAGTTGCTCTGAGTGGTAAATAATAACAGACACCAGTTTTGAATTTGGTATTCTAGGAAGCATCGCCTGATGTCAACCACGCCTTACACAAAAGAGCTCTCAGGACACCTTTGATTAAGAATTGTTGACCTTTGTAAAGCTGAAAGGGTTAAAAAAGTGTCTCTGAAAGCCCTGATGTTCATCAGTCCACAGTAATACAACCTGTCTATAAAGGGAGAAAGTTGCTCTGTTGCTGCTCTCTAAGATGACTGGACTGACTCCACTAGAATGTCAGCTGAAGACTTACACAAAAACTACAGAACAATAACAGAGCTGATGGGAGGACATCAGGGCTGGACCAAGCGGCAACCTCCAGTCTGAAAATATGAGGCAATGCGGAAGTGGTAAAGTCTGCTGTTCCTCGAGTGTCCGCTTGAGGCTGGCTCAGGAAGTACCGGAAGTCACAAACACACCAAGCCAAAAAAAGCTGTTTTCACAGCCAAAATAAGCACATTTACAGCCTGGTACAAAGAATGTCTCCCGTCTGAATCGCTGATTTCACTAACGGCACGCACTGTACGGGGAGTGAATTTTTTTCTAATTAGGCAGTTTCCACAATATTAAGCTTGCCAGTTCGTCCAATCAGAGGCACAGCTCAGATCACGTGACTGTGGAGCGTCCTATGGTTGTTACTGTGGAGACTCACAGCCCGCCTCATTTCCAATATGGCCGCTCCGGCTGTTTTGCTTCAAAAGTCCGTTTCAGGAACAGATGGGTGACGTCACGGAGACTACGTCCATTAATTATACAATCTATGGGCTGGACTGGGAGAACAATTTGGCCCTGGACTTTTTGGTCAAGAGCGGCCCACGACAGTTCGCGGTTACTGTGCCAACTCTCTCCAGTGATGTACATACAAACACGGTACACTAGCGTGGCAGTCAGACAGTCAAAGGTATCCAGCAAACATGAGACAAAAGACTTACAACAATAACAGCAAGGTTCAAAACAGCTGTGACAAGACAATGAAAACAAGGCTGGAACCAAGACGATGAATGGAATGAGGAGTAATGACACACAGCTGGGGAGAACAATCAGGGATCAGGTGTGACAAACAGGGGCAGGGCAGACAGGAACAAATCTAGGAGATAGAGACAAGAGTTAGAAATTTCAAAATAAAACAGGAAACCAAAAACATGAAACAAGAATGTGCAAAAATAACAGACACTTTACAGACATGACTGTACATGGCTTCATTGCTTGTGAAAAATATATATGGGTGAGCTCACTGGGCTGCTGGGGTCTCTGGTGAGACTCAACTCCACAGGAGAGATTGCACTGAGCCTGGCACCTTTTACAAATCTGGACATGAAAAGTCGAGGAATAGTGTGGAATAGGCTTGATTACAAGATTATATGTTTAAAAAGAATTAAAAAAAAAAGTTAGCACACAATCCAAACTTTGACTAGTTGGCTCAACTTTGGAAAACAATAGATTAATGATCTGAACAAATGGACAAACACTTCAAATTTTATTTTAGAGCGGAGAGTACAGCTCAGCATAATGTACAGACAATATGTCTGCATAATGAGAAGATGTTTTATTGTAACAAAAGTTAATCAGTGTTTTATCCTTTCTAACTGTATTAACTGTTGAAAGGTCATGAGCCCACAAACACTGACTGAAAATAACACATAAAGCATACATATTAACTTTAACTCTGGTGCCATGATGGGGGGACGTTATAATAGGTAGAATAGAAATGATCAAAAACTCTGAAAAAAAAAACAACAACAAAAAAAAAAAAAAACTAATCAATGAATCAGTATTGTACGGTTATAGTTTTCCATACATTAGATAAATGAAGTTTACGTAGTTCATGCAGGACACGGAAGTCATACGCCCAGCTGCAAACAGCTGACGGCTGATGTTCGAATCACATCCAACCTCACTCAACCAATCACAGCTCATGTATAGCAATAAGGCGGAGTATTTAAACTTGTCTACTCTCCCACTTGTGCCTGCTTCACCTAAGCTACCCACTTTGCTGCTGCGTTCATTCATCACCTCCTCCACCCCAGCCTCCTCCTATTAAGTTTTCATGTTCATATCCTATTAAGTCTGTATGCATCTATTTACCCATGTGGGGGATTCTATATTGCACACCCCTGGAAAGTCTAAGCAGGCTGCTTGGCTAACCCAGGGAGTACTCTGAACAGCAGAGCCTGTAACGCCAACCATAACTGTATTTCCATTTTGGCAATAAATGGTTCAAATCAATGACGAGAGTGTTCCTGACTGAACTGGATTTAGTTGTTAACACACCACACCGTGTTTTCTATTTATTGTCACGCAGTTCATAGACAGTTTTGATAGTGTGTCAGAGAACATTGAACTCTTGGATCTATAAATACACTAAAATTTATGACTCTTTTGCAGATTACTGCTTCAGCTCCACACGTCATCACATCATGTACGTTACCAAACAGACAGTAACCTGGTGAAACACACCATGTTTCTCCCACCCAGCTCCTCTCTGTCACAGCACGTTTCCATTCAAGTCACTGTAGGGCAGATCGAGCAGGACAGGAAGTTACGCATGGAAACTACCTAAAAAGTGACTTTCAAAATAGAGCAAACCGTGTCAAAACCAAATTGTATTTAGCTTGACAATAACAAAACAGACTGACATGATGAGCGGAGATAACGGAGTCAAAGGAGACGAGCAGGACCAGAGACGCATACGGTTTATTTAAACCCTTAGGGTGCTGTCTGTAATCACCCACTCACAAACACAAACACAAACACACACACACACACACACACGCAGACACACACTGTGTTTTAAGACTTCATGGTTAAATAATGACCATTTTAAATACTCTTCTCTGAGCCTGGCTCACATATTAATCATTTTAAGGACATTCACTGTAATGATTTATCTGTTAGTAACACAGCCTTTTCTCACATCACATCCTGATGCTGTTATTGTTTTTATGCTGAGACATTTGCAACAGAATGCAGACAAGCAAGACAACATGTTCTAAAATGTTTGTCTCTGTATGTTAGCCCCATGAAAGGCTGGAGACTTGTCCAGGGTGTATACTTATTTACAATCATATCAGCATTATAATGTGCACAGTTAATCTGGTGTGTCAAAATAATCATGACTTGGATGAACGAGAATCTACGTGGATATAATGTGAACAGAGAAATATCTCAGAGGACTCTGGTGTTGATCAGAATAACAAAAACCAAACCTGACAGCACCAGCAGTCTGAAGCTTTGTTTTCCATCTGACTTCATCTCCCTGTTTAATGTTTGAGAGTTTAAATTGAACACATCCTCCACCTGATGTATTAAAGGACAGTGAGAGTCCAGAGAGAGCGCCTGAGAGAAGGATTAAAGGTTACAGGTTTTCACACTTCTTCTTTTATGAAGAGGAGGAACTAAAAACAGAAGAAGAAAATAGAAAATGTGTGAAAAAGTATAAAGAAAACCCTCAGAGGATGAAAAAGGACAAAGAGAGGGGGAAACAAAGAGAGGTGCTGTGGTCAGAGAGTTATTTCTTGTGATGTGTCATCTCCACTCTAACACCAAACAGTCTGGCTGCAGGCCTACAGGCCAGCCTTCCTCACACTGAGCAAACTGAGAATACAGACCACCTCCACAGGAGCAGAGGTCGGGTTCGGACTGCCAGCTCAGATCGCACTTTCTCACCTCAAGAGCTGCGGCGCCTCTGAGAGTACAGCCGGGTTTATCTCTGCTCCCAGGGTCAACGTGAAATTCTCCAAACTCTGCTTTGGGTTGAGTGTCTCTTTGGTGGAAAACAGCCCCTCTGAAAACAGCCGTGATGAAAACAGAACATTGTTTCTGAACGAGCGATGGCAGAGGGCAGATTCAGATCCTTCACCTGAGGGAAAGAAAGAAACAGGCTTTAAAAATACTCTGAAAGAACAGTTTCAGTGGACGGACTGTCTCTGTGGAGACCGACGAACCGATCCACAGCCACAAACTGAGATTATTTTAAATGTGTTTCAACAAAAACACATTTAAATCAAAGTACGAAAGGCAGTTTTATGTGTTATTAAAACACAAGTTAAAAGACTGTTGGGTTTACTTTAAGTTACTACAACCATTAAAAATGCACCAAAGGATCAATGTTTGCAATAAAACCTGATTAGACTTAAACAAACAGAGACCAGCATAAGTACAGATGAAAGGGGAAAAAATAGTGAAACAATAACCAAATTTTTAAGATTCACAGACTTCAAACCTTAAGTTTTCTCAGTGTTGTATCTCTCATTCAAACATACTCAAAACTTCGGCACTGGCACAGGGCCAGCAGCCATCAGCATGTCAGACCCAGAGGAAATCCAACACCATGGACGAGGAAAAGTTTATATTGGAGAAATTTATAATTATATAGAAGAGAACATCCTTTCTATGAGGACACCAATAAAACAAAAAGTTGCTGAAGTTTTGGGCCTTTCAGGTGAGTTTAATCCAGACGCTATGGAGTACGCTGTGCTCCTCTCCAGAGACGGATCCAGCATGAATTGGCGCACACTGAGTATGTGTGAGAATGAACCCTCTACTTCTGACTCCAACTCTTTGTTTATCAACCAGCTGTCAGGAATGTCAGGAAAAACATGGAATGAAACTGCGGTGATATTTGTGTATAATGGACTGAATCAAATTAAAAGATTAAGTTATTTTTCTCCCAATTTCTCTTTCGTCTCTTTTATTTTATTTTATTGTTTTATTTTTATTGTTTCTTATCTTTTTTTTTTTTTTTCCTGCCCTTGTGTTTTTCTTATCTGTAATATTTATGACGCTCAGTCTTTGCTGTTGTTGTGGTGACCTTGGTACTCCCCCCACACATTACTCTAACATGTATTCAATCCCCTGTTGGAAAACACATTTCTTGCACAGTTGCAAAAAGATGTAAGAATGACAAAGAGAGAGTTTCTTTCCTCAGTCCATGGTGAGATATCCAGCAGCAGATCCGTCTTCTATGCAGGTAAATATAGAGGTTGCTCACTGTAGAAGCCTCAATAATAAAGCATAATATAATAATACACCGCAAACCTTGGATAGCTGACCTCTGCCATGTATCATTTACTTTAACAGGGAAATAAGATGATTTATTTTTTATTGTATGATTAATGGTGGTAAGCGCTGTGAGAGGGAGGTGTCAGGTGAGACATTTCACAGCATGTTTAAGAGTCAGTATTTATCTTCCTTTTATTCAGCACAGTAAACATTCACAGTGAGTGAAGCCTCTCACTGTTAAAAGACCACAGAACACAACGTACACATGATATGATATATATATATATATATATATATATATATATATATATATATATATATATATATATATATATATATATATATATATATATATCATTCTCCTTCCTCTTTTCTCCTTTGGTTATATATAATAATTCTGTACAAAGTATACTCTCACGATGAAGTGAATGCAACATGCACCATCACTTTTCTCCCATTCATGTTCATGCTCTGCTGAAGATATGTAAATAAATGTAAACAGGTCCTTACAGGAGCATAACTTTGACGACATGCAGACAGTTTGCTCTAACATAAGGACAGCCACGGGGGTCACTTTAACTGTTTTCACATTCATGCATCTTGTAACCTTGTTGGTTTAAAGATCACAGTGCTGCTTGTCCCTGGCTTTTGCAAAATTTGTCTGTTTCTGCATTTAAAATGTAATTTCTACAAAGTGCACAAAAGGCAAATCAAATACGATCATTTTACCTTCTCTGGCCACAGACGGTGATGACGACGGCTTGCACTGATGGATTCATAAATGTCTTTGTTTAAAGCAGCAGCAAGTTAGTGTACTAAACAACTTCATAAGTTCTGGATTAGAGTGAGAAAATTAAATATCATTAATAAAAAAAAATAAAAAAAATGGAATAAAAGAAGCTCAGAGAGAAATGACTCCTGAGGAAGTCTGAGTTTTGGACAACGTCGATTGCAGGCACATGTTCAAAATGAGTGAATATTCTTAAAAAAACAATAAAGTTTATCAGTTTGAACAATAAAGATCTCGTCTTTGTAGTGTACTCAGTTGAATATAGGTGAAACAGGATTTACAAATCATCACCCCGTCATTCGTCTTCTATACCGCTTATCCTATTCAGGGGTTCACCCTGGACTGGTCTCCAGCCAATCACAGGGCTGACACACAGAGACAGACAATTTTTCACACTCACACCTACAGACAATTTAGAATCACCAGTTAACCTGATGAGCATGTTTTTGGACTGTGGGAAGAAGCTGGAGTACCTGGAGAGAACCCACACATGCACAGGGGGAACATGCAAACTACACACAGAAAGGCACGCCGTGCCCAACCTAGGAATCGAACAGGCGACCTTCTTGCTGTGAAGTAACAGCAATAACAGCTGCGCTACCGTGCAGCCCCATCACTTAATCAACCAATCTTTATTGATATAGCACCAATTCATAACTAATGTTATCTCATTCTATTCCGTTTACATTTTACACAATGTCACAACTTCATTGAAATATATATATATATATATATATATATATATATATATATATATATATATATATATATATATATATATATATATATATATATATATATATATATATATATATATATTGACACATTTTGGTGTTATATGAAAAATTTGTAAGCAAAATATGAATATAATATAAAACACATTCCTCTCTATAGTGAGTATCTATCATAAGAGTTAATAAAATTTACAATCAGCCAGTCCAAATGACCTTTTGTGACATTTCTCTTGACCCTTCTGGTCTTGTTTTAATTCACATGAGTGGTGTCGGAGGGGGGGATTCCCAGGCCATGTATTGTGTTTACTTTGCCTATGATGTCACCATATGCTCACCATAGCAACAGCCAGCAAAGGAGATGCACAGACAGACACTGTTTTGGCTGAGCTAAATTTGGTTGGACTGGACACATCAAAGATATTTAGTCGGTTTTATGATGGAGCTGCGCTGATGTCTGGGAAGCCTAGTGGCGTCGAAAAATTGCTGTAAGAGAAACTGGGCTGTGAGATCTCTTACGTTCACTGTCTGAACCACCAGCTACACCTGGTTGTTGTGCATGCCATGTCAGTGGAGACAGCTGTTGTGGATTTTTTTTTCATGTGTGCAATACCCTGTATAATTTTGCGAGAAGCCCACTGTGGCAGGGTGAGCACCTCAAATGCCTCCTGCAACTGTTTCAGTCATTCTGAAATCATTCAGCAACATCGCCGTCATATTAACTGATATTGACTCTGTCCTGGGTTGTGGTGCTGAGCAGCAGGTCTGCTGCACGAGATGAGCTCACCCAGTTTCTTATTCATAGTCCAGTTATCACGAACCCTTCGTTCCCTGCTTGACCCATCCAACAAGGTACTACAGAGAGAAGACACTGATTTGATGACAGGCTTAAGTATTGTGGAGAGTGTGACAACCTGTGTGTGACAGAAAGCAAAGACAAATTTGAACATGTATGTAGTTTTGGGATCTACAGGTCACAGGGAGGAGGAAGACCAAAAAGAGAATTTCGGAGGCTGTATTTCTGCACTGTTGATACAACGCTGGGAGAAATGGATCAAAGATTCAGTGAGCGCAACTCACATCAGGCCAGTGTGCTTGGGGCATTGAATCCCAAAAGTGAGAACTTTCTGGACACAACAGCTGTGAAGAACATAATGAAACTCCCAGGGTTACCAGTCGTTGAGTCTGAGTTTGAGGTCACCAGAGAGTTTTTCAGCAGGCAGAAATCCACTCAAAATGACGAAAATTGGACAGTCCAGTGCGTTCTGTCCAAATATCACGCGCATCTGACTGCAATGCCGAGCGTCCTGACTGCATACCCTAACATTGGGAGCCTCCACTGCCATGAGTGAGAATTCATTCTCCACACTGAGGACCATCTTCTCTGATCACAGACGTGCGATGCTCCACAGGAGGCTGGTTCAGCTTGCCTTTGAAAGAGACTTGACCCGCAAATGTACTGCAGAGTGGACGGACACTGTTCTCAGGAGGTTTAGCAGCAACACTCATCACCTCCAGCTGTTTCAAAGGTACAGCTATCTGTAAATTACTGTTATTGTTTGGATTTTATGGTTATTCAGATGTTGAACTGTGATTTAATGTTCACTGTTTATGTTGTCCTGACTACAAAGGATAATGTAGCGTTCACAACCAGGTAAACTCTCCCTTGCAAAATCATCAAGAGTTGTATTAAAGATTCAGTTGGTTTCCTTTGTTTGTCTCCTCAATGCACTTTACAAAGGTCGAGTGAAAACTATGAAAATAAAATCAAAGAAAAAAAACAGCTTTGAGAAGAAAGATTTTAACACTGTATATATTTTCAAGTAGTGTTTTTACCATTGTTTACATGAAATATATTTTACTGTATATATTTATGCATCTTTAATCTAACAAAAGACACCCATGAACTTAGATACTTAGGACGTTGCCTCTGCAGTGTTCAGCACAGGAATGAACAGAAAGAGACATCCAGAGGAACTCAACTCCTTATCCAGACATGATGTCACACACCTCACACCACAGCAGTGTGTCCTTCAAAATAAAATACTCTACAAAATAAATGGCCTAAAGGCAACACACTGTTGGTGCGCTAAAGCACATATAGTGGTGTGAGCACCCCACCACCCCCACCCCCTCGGTAAATTTTGTCTGACGCCGACTCTGCACATGAGCAAAAACATAAGTGATCTAGGAGAAGAAGGCAAACACAGCATATTCTGGACCTCTGTTATTTAAAGGCCCACACACCAAATCCATGAAAGAGACCAAAAGGTTTCTGTGTGTGTGTCTCACATTACAGACTCAGGTTACTGTGAATGAACTGTGATGGTTTTGAGGACATGAAAGGATTACAAACTGATTTGTGGAGTCCCTCTCACTCTCTAAATTGTGCTTGTAGGTGTGTGTGTCACTTTGTATCATGTATCTGAGTTTTATCCTGGCTGTGTGTCTATGAATCACAGAGCTCACTCTGAGGGAGCGTGTGGAGAAATACTGGAAATGTGAAGGTTTGAATCTGAAACGTTTGCTGTGTGTCAGAGTGTGTGAAGCTCTCAGAATCACAATGTCAAAGGACTCGTCACATGAATACTGAGGTATGCTTAAAGTCAGAGAGTGGGGGGTTCAAAAGGAGCACACACACACACACACACACACAGAAAGAGAGAGAGAGACACACACACACACACACACACAGACACTCTCTCTGCTCAAAGACTTCTTTACCTACAGCTCAGAGAGGAGCGATGCATCCTCTTTCTCCTCTTCATCTCTCTCTCTCTCTCTCTCTCTCTCTCTCTCTCTCTCTCTCTCCAGTCATTCATTTGCTCTCTCTACCTCTACATCAGCTCCCTCTCAGCTGCTCTCTCTCTTCATCTTTCGCTCTAAGTAGGTGCTGCGTTTAAGCTCTTGGATGCCACTTTATTTAATAGGAAGCCTTTCTGGAGACGCAACAGCCAATTGACTGGAAAAAGTGTATGTGTGTGTGTGTGTGTGTGTGTGGGGGGGGTTAGAGTGAGTGCTTTACCCCCATCAGCTGGTCCCGGTGCCAGCAGCCAGATTGTATTAATGGTATAAATGAATCAAGCTCAGGAACCTTGGAGGGCGCGTTAGTGTCAGCCATGTTTCTGGAGGGAGGGATATTCCCTGAACCCTGGTGACCTTGGGATGAATAAAACAGGAGCTCTGCTCCGTACTGTACGTCTACCTGCTTTACAGCACTACGAGCTGGCAGTGTTTAATTGGCTGTCAAAATACTGCAGCAAACATGGGAGCAGGTTGTCACAGCAGCGTGTTTAATGTTTTCTGATGGGCAGAAGGGGGAAACCCAGTCAGCTCAGATTTAAAGGAAGTGCAGGTTCAGGAAGAAGCTGCATGGATACAGTTTGGTAAAACCATAACACCGCACAGTCAGGCTGTCACTTTAAAAAAATTAAAAATCATTGAACTCAAAGGGCCCCTCACTGGCTGCCACCATTTTTACTAAACCATAATACATTTAACATGCATTACCTCACTGATAAATCTGGTACTTATAATTGTTATGTTTTAATCAATTAACCAAGCCTGCATTCTCTGAGCTACTTGATAAAGCCGAGTTCAGTTATTTTGAAGGTCTGCTTTTGAGTTTGTTGTTAAGTAAAAATGTCTGCTTTTTACAGAACCAACTAAAACATCCTTTTTTTATTTTGTTTGTTATTGTTGTTGTTGTTGTTGTTTAAGTAGCCTTGAGGCTTCTTGAGGTAACAGAGATCCCCTTTTTATGAAAAAAAGAATGACATGTCTAATTGGTAAGAAGGATACTATACTATAAAGTATGGATTCAACATTTCTTTGGCAGTTTAAAAAGGAACTTTTCTCCACAACACTGTAAACTTAAAAACAAAACAAGAACTATAGAGACTTTTGGTATCTCTCTCTCTCTCTCTCTCTCTCTCTCTCTCTCTCTCTCTCTCTCTCTCTGTATTATATATATATATATATATATATATATATATATATATACATATATATATATATATATATATATATATATATATATATATATATATATATATATATATATATATATATATATATATATATATATATTTAAAAGGTCACTTTTTGAAATCCAAAAGTGACCTGCGTGTTTTCTTTTCTTTTTTTTTTTTTCAGGCTTTCTGGTAAATGTTTAATTACATTAGAGTTTGTAAAGGCAAGAAAAAGAAAGGTGGTACCTATGAGAGGCCATTTAGGCAGTATTTCATAATTTGTAATACACACTCTGCCATACTCACACACACAGTAACACAGACTCCACTAGCTTTGCCATTTCTCTGTGGGATTTCTCAGGTTATTTGTTAGCATAATGCTAGGAAATCAATCCTCAGTTAGCTTCATGCTAATAAATACCATGGGAAATCCCATAGAGAAACAACTAAGCTAGCGGAGTTCAAGCTACACGTTTTACCTTTAAACCTTCAAAACACCTTTAAAACAATGCTGACATACTCTTCAGGGTGAGGTTTCTGCTTCTACTAGCTGATGAACATCGCTGATTGTAACCTGAGGCAGGTTTTGAAGGCATCTTCAAAAAAAAAATAAAAAAAACAACAGCACAGTCATATGCTTTAAGTTGATAGATTCCAACCTTTACACGGAGCCAAACAGGGACCGAGAATTTAGAATGACTTCCATTTCAATCAAACTCTCTCTCACACAACTATCCTCATTCACAGTACCTGTGATATTGTCTTCACTGTCATCCTGTTATACATATACATATGTGTGCATGTAGGAGATTTTAGTCGTTTATGACAGAGTATGATTTTGCATGTAAGAGGGTATAATAGTGCATGTGTGTGTGTGAATATGGTAGAGTGTGTATTACAGAGTATGAAATACTGCCTAAATGGCCTTTCATAGCTTCCAACAAAAGCCAGATTAAAACAAGTTTAATATACAGATAAATATCTTAAATCGTGTTTACAGAGACACTTTGTTGGTTGTCTGTAAAACTTGTGAATGTTCTCTGTCTTACTGTTTATTGCCCTCTTGGAATGGGTTTCATAGTCTCACATCTTCATACCAACCGTTTCTCCTCTGACCATTCCACTGGTTATTTAAAGTATCAAATCCAACATACATACAGTCACTTACTTTTACAATTTCCATTAAAAGTTATATGAAATGTCACATCTTGGATAGAAGTTGTTGAAGAAATTTGCTCTTCTGTGCATGTGGTGGTTAAGAAAAATAAATAAATAAATACATGACTAGAGATTTAACTTTTTAAATTTTTTAATGTAAAATAAACTAAACTGGAGCCTCACTTCATTAACACAATTTTTTGCCTCTGAAACTGTTATCTGCTCTCGTTTTTCTCCACCATGAACTGATGCTCATTTACAAGTAAAACGTGTCTTGAATAATTATTTCTATTTTCTGATTTAATTCATAATGTTTTCACAATAACACATTTATTCATATAAATTCATGAAAGCACTCCACAATTAAGTTTCGGTGACATTTTAAATTACAAAAAAAATAAATAAATAAATAAATAAATAAATAAAAAAACAACGATCAACTCGAACAGAAACCCTTTGAGACACACTTTAGGAAAAAAAAAGTTCTTTAGAGTTAGTGATGAGGAAAACAGCACCCTGATGACTGAGAGAGGGAGCTGCTGGAAAGGTCACACACACACACCAACACACACACGCACACACACACCGACAGATAAATGCTCACATGTGGAACAGAGGCTTGCTCTCTCATCCGTACATGTCTGAACACAGAGATTTTCTCCCTCTCTCTCTCTCTCTCTCTCTCTCTCTCTCTCTCACACACACACACACACACACACACACACACACACAAAGGTCAGTGTTCCTGTGATGTGTGGTAAAGCTGGAGCCAGTCACGCCCTGGGTTAGAGGTGTCTGAAAGAGTTTCCAGCGTGTGAAGAACAGAGTGTTTTATCCACTTATTGAACAAACTGCCGATGGCCAACAGAGAGCAAAAAAAGGTGTTGAATGTTGAATGAAGAGGATTTTTTTCCCATCTCTTTCCACTAATTACACTTCAGAGAATATCCTGCAGTGAAATGTATAATCAGCTCATAGATTTTAATGCTGGTTTGACTCTTATTTAAAATTCAGAGAGCAGATGAATCATTGTTAAAAGCAGCTTCGGTTGTTCTTCATCCTTGAATTTCTGCATCTGTTTCATCCGACCTCAGGGTTCACTCTGATTTGTTGTTTCATTTGTATAAACAGAGAACAATGAGAGTTATATACAGTAAAGGTCTGATGTCAGCTGATTAATGGAGTTTGTAATCTGCACCCTGTAAGCTTTTAGCTAACGGCGCTGTCCATGGTGCTGATCCTGTAGCTGTCCATGGACCTCTGTTCAGCATGGTGCTGATTATCATGAGTAAGATCCAGAGGGATTTGTCTCTCAGTTTGTTTTTCTGTTTGAATATAGAAACAGTAACTTATATTTGTATACGTAGGCGGTAATCTTTTTGTTCTTTATTTTTATTTCTGCTGAGCTTTAAACAGAAATACCTCGCTCACACTCGACCTCTGACCCATCTCCCTGCTAGTGTTCAATGCTCTCAGCAAAATGTAGCTTATTGTTTCCTCGAGCTCTGCTGATACAAAATAACTGCTGAGCTCTGGACATATTTTCATTTTCACAGTTTTATTTTATTGCTGTCATCCAAAACCGTCCAGGTTACAAAGAAAGTTTCACTCTGCAGAACCAAAGTGCTGATGATCACTCTCACCAAACACTGTTCTGTCTGAGCTCACTGCTGGCTGTGCTGACCAAGAGTTAAATATCTGATTTACTGACACACTGAGACCCAGTTTAATACAACAACATGAATTCTGTTAACTACTAAATCCAAGCTGTTTAACAAAAAGAACACCTTCTGCAGAACGTGAAGTATGTAGATATGATTAAAACAGTAATTTAATTGGTACACTACAGTTTAGGTTTGTCCAGGTCCTTTAACTCCTAACTTTCTGGTTAACAAACCATTTTGTTAAATGAATGAATGAATGAATGAATTAATGAATAAATATCGTAATGAGGTTTTGTTCAAATGATTTTAAATGTTGGATATCAAGGGTTCTAGAGGGAGCATGGGAGTTTGCCCAACCAGTCTGCATGTGCTTTGTGGATCTGGATAAGACTTTTGTCCCCCGAGGTATCCTGTGGAGAGGTGCTCCGGAAATATGGAGTTGATGGCCCGTTGTTACAGACTGTTCAATCTCTGTATTTATGGGTTTGGGTCGTATTGCTAACAGTAAGTTGAACTCGTTCCCAGTCAGAGTTGGGCTCCATCAGGGCTGCCCTTAGTCACCAATTCTGTTCATTACTTTTATGGACAGGATTTCTAGGTGCAGCCAAGTGGTGGAGGATCTTGGGGGTCTCAGGATCCCATCTCTACTTTTGCAGATGTTGTGATCCTATTGGCCTCATCGAACACTGATCTCCAGCTCTTGGGGTAGGGGGAGGAGTCTTAGTCCCAAGGAGTTCAAGTATCTCGGGTTCTTGCTCATGAGTGAGGGGAAAAGGGAGCGAGAGATTGACAAACGGATCAGGGTGGCCTCGGCAGTGATGCAGACGTTAAACCGGTCTGTTGTGGTAAAGAGAGTTCATCTAGAAGGCAAGGCTCTCAATTTACCATCAGTCTATGTTTTAACGCTCACCTATGGTCATGAGCTGTGGGTCATGACTGAAAGGACAAGATCAAAAATACAAGCGGCTGAAATGAGCTTTCTCTGCAGGGTGTCTGGGCTCAGCCTTAGAGATAGGGTTCAGAGCACAGACGTCTGGGAGAGGCTCAAAGTAGAGCCGCTGTTCCTTTGAGGAGCCAGATGAGGTGGTTTAAGCACTTGGTGAGGGGCATGCCCAGCCTGGAGGAGACCCTGAGGTAGGTAATAATAATATAATTTCTCTTGGGTGGCCTGGGATGAGACCACAATAACATGAACTTAAGCCCTGTCCACATGTATGTGGATATTTTTGACCATGTGAATCTTTGCTGTGTTTTTGTCATCAGTCTACACATGTGCACGCTCTGGGAAACACTGGCATTATTACTTAAACGGGTTCATGGCGGTTGTTTACTTGTATCGCACATACACCAAGATGGTGGGCGATCAGTTTACGTTTCCTTGGAACTGTTTGGTTTGATTACACGTTTACACAGAAACCTAGATTCTCTTAACACAGTTAAGAGCTGTTTAGCACCGCCACCCACAAAACACACATGAGGCCTTACAAGGACCCTTCAGTGAAGTGTTTTCCTGCACCTGTACAGATCTCTTCTGGGTGATTCTCTTTCATTGTATTGCCCCTTAAAATAAGCTTTATTCCTGGAATATTTTGATATTTCGAAGCAGAGTGTGTGTCAGGGTTTAATTGTGCTTTAAAAACATTTTGTAACACAGGACCTGATGAAGTTTCCCTGGCTTCATCAGCAAGCCTGTATTAGATGATTTTGAGGAAGTGGTTTT
Organism: Labroides dimidiatus; assembly: GCA_030710495.1. Classification (NCBI taxonomy): domain Eukaryota; kingdom Metazoa; phylum Chordata; class Actinopteri; order Labriformes; family Labridae; genus Labroides; species Labroides dimidiatus. The sequence goes on along the minus strand of CM061150.1, from coordinate 29,531,492 downwards.
GTTTTTTAACTTCTGCTTCATTTGCAACATCAAAAGTTGCCTCTTGGTTTATTATAATTTTATGCTCTGAATGGTAAACCGTAAATGGACTGTACTTATATAACACTGTTATAATATTCTGAACACTCAGAGCACTTTTCCACTCCATGTCACATATCCACACATATTATAGTGGTGGTAGAGGATGTTCTACAAAGTGCCCTTTGATAATGATTTAATCATTCATACACACCCTCTGCCTTCAGGGGAAACTTGTGTTATGGACCCTTTAACGTATGGGAGTCATGGATTGAATTGAAAACCTTACATCTGCCCTGTTTAAACATTTTTGTATTTGAGTTTTAACAGTGTTATGACTGAAGAAATGTCTCACACACTAATGCCTTACATCATCCAGAGTCCTCCTCTTTGGTGAGTTTCTTTTCTTCTTCTTTTCTTTTTTTTTTTTTTTTTTTTTTTTTGAGTGTCTACGTGAGCTCATAACATCAGTGTTCAAAAAGCTTTATCATTTACTCGGGACCTTAAGATAAAGATGCAATTGCTGGGCACCTACACCTGCTAAGGCATTTCCAAGTCTTAACATGCATTTGATAAAGTTTAAAATCAGCTTTTTCAACTGCAACCTGTTTAAATGTAAATTAAAAAAGCCTGTATGCTCTTTAAAGCATCAAAAACAGTGAAAACAGCATCATGGGAGCAGAAAAGACAGACAATAAATCAGATGGTTTCTGCTTTTAGTTTTCACATTTACTGTCTACTTTTTGAAAAATAAACAAGTGTAGTCCATCCTTCTATCCCTGCTCGATTATCGTGATGTGTTGTGCATGTGTTGGGCTCTGGGAAAAGAAAGATTTGAAGTCTTTGGCACTCTTTTTTTCTGCCCGGAACAGTCTTACTTTAAATTACAAAACATAGATATGAATTTTATGAAACACTTGGGTACATGAATCCAGCTTTATGTTGGTACAAGTATGAGTTTAAGACCTCAGCTAACAAACATGGGAAGAAATGGACAACTCAAAGCAAGCTGTATGTACAAACCAACAAAATAAACCCTAAACTAACAAATAAACACAACAAAAAAATAATAAATACATAAATAAAACAGAGTCTGTTAACTTTATAAAGTAAACCAAAAACTAAAACTAAAAAACTAAACTCCAAATCCAAAATCTTGAGGATACACACTCAAGTGACACTCAGAATAAATCAAGCACACACACACAGCTGAAGAGCCACTGGCCCTGACTGCCTTTTCACTTTAGCTTAAATATTAAACATCAGCTCAATAACCTGTTTAAAGGAGACCCAGAGCTGCTCCTTACAGAAGAGAAAACAACAAAACTACAGCACAAAACCCAGAGAGAGGGAAAACTGATGACAACAGGATGTGAGACAAAACCAGACACACTAAGAGACAGAGTTACAAAATAAAAGAAGAAACATGAATAAAGGAGCATCTGAGGTCAAGGATAAAATATGACAACATCAGGAGGAATAATTTCTGGGGGGAAAAAAACTCAGAGGGGCCAAATTAGGTAACTGACACAAACAGATCACAATATATGAAAGAAAAGGCAATAAATATAAACACAAGTGGAACCAGAAATACAGCCATTCATTCATTCATCCATCCATCCATCCATCCATCCATCCATTCATTCATCCAGTCGTTATTCATTATTCACTCACTCATTCATTCATTCATTCATTCATCCATCCATCCATCCATCCATTCATTCATCCAGTCGTTATTCGTTATTCACTCACTCACTCACTCACTCACTCACTCACTCACTCACTCACTCACTAACTCATTCATTCATTCATTCACTCATCCATTCATTCATTCACTCATCCATTCATTCATCCAGTCTTTATTCATTATTCACTTACTCATTCATTCATTCATTCATTCATTCATTCATCCATCCATCCATCCATCCATCCATCCATCCATCCATCCATCCATTCATTCATTCATTCATTCATTGTCTTTTCCCATTTAGGTAGATCAGAGTGATGAGGTGCTGGAGCTTTTCCCAGCAGTCACTGGGGTGAGAGATGGGGTACACCAGGGTACAGAAACCCAAAACAAGTAAAAAAACAAAAAACAAAAGCAGAACAAGAGTGACTCCATGACATTTTGCTGTTAAAAACTCTGTGATGTTTCCATACTTGGTCAGATCTCTCTTTGAGAACCAAATCTCTGGTCTCACTGAGACTAATAACTTCAGGTTGAATTCATGAATACCTTTAGCATTTAGAACTTAAATCTTATTGACATTTATTGATGTTTATTGTTGACAAAACTTGAATCTAGTTTTGAAAAATACATGGAGGGAATGTATCACTAGTATCCCTGGTTTGAACCTCATGAGGAGGGCCCTGGATTATATATCTTTTGAAGTACTCTGAAAAAGTGCTTTATCCTGTAATTGCTCTTTTTTCAGCTCAGAGAACAGAGATCACTTCAGTACAAATTAAGTGAAGCTCTTCTCATACAGCCTGTTTTGATGCTTTGTATCTTTTAAAAAAAAATGATTTACACCTTGTATTACCTTCTAACCTCTCCTGTTGAGATTTAAAACAGAAAAAGCATTGAAGCACCTTTGTGCATGTTTTCTTTTAATCTCATCCTGACAATTGGCTTGTGCCAGATCCGTCTCTTGATGACTTTAGCCGTGAGACAGATTGGAACAAAGTGAGCAGCCGGTGTGTGTTTAACTAAATACTTCAGGCCCAGTGGGGGAAAAAAATCACCCTAAAAGAAGAAAAAAGATAAATTAAAGTCAGTCCAAAATTACTGCAGAGATCTCACATGAAGAAATTACCACAGAGAGTTTCTGCTGAGTGTTTTTACTTTATGTGTCCAGTACACTCCTTCTTCTGTGAACGTACGTGTGTGTGTTTCAAATTCTCTGAGATCATCTCTCCATGTCATCAGTCTCCACACACCAGTATGCTGTGACCGTGTGTGTGTGTGTGTGTGCCTCATCATGTGTGTGTTCTTGTGTGTTTCAGTCAGAGATAATTGAATAGGAGGTAAAAGTCAGGGTGTTCCCCGATGGAACAGACTCTAAATGTGTCCTCACTGGAGGAGAACCAGAGGGAAACGGAGCTCAGAGACAGAGACAGAGAGAGAGAGAGAGAGAGAGAGAGGAAAGAGGACGAGACGACTATAAATCTGACATTCCTCAGAGAGATTGAAAAGAGAGACTGACAAAGAAAGACAGCGTAGCTAAATGTGGGCTCCCCAATGAGACGAAACGAGTTTCAGAGAAAGGAAAAGCAATGAAGGAGAGAGAGAGAGACTTTATCTAAATGTGTCTCTTCCCTCCGAGAGAGCTTGGAGACCAGGGAGCTGTCCTTGGTCCTGAATAAGCCTCTGGCAGAGAACCAAGTCAAGCAGTTAGCATTGAGCACATCGTGCAGAGGTGAGGGCTCAAACACTCCCGCTCTGTCACTCTCTCTCTCTACATCTGTCGCCCTCACTTTCTCTTAAAGCCCTCGTCACCCAACCTGTTTTCGTTTGTCACCTTCATACAGCAGTTTGTGCTCAAACACAACAAAGCAGGCAGAAAAAAAAGAAAAACTCTTTTTCCAGGTTAGTCCACATTGTTGTAACATTTTGTGTTTTATTCAGATATGTTTGATTAGCTTGAAGTGCCAGGAGAAAAAGAAGTGTTGTCTGTAATGCTCGGAGCATCAGTCTCGACCTTGAAAGAGAAAACGTCTAAACACGAGCTCCCCGACTCAGTGAAGCGTCAAACACATCCTGCAGCTTCTCTCAGAGGATGAGACTCAGTTTCACTCTTACAGACAATTTTACGATGTCAGAAGTAAAACAGGAGACTTCTGTCAGAGTTTTGGTGCAATCCCATCATCTGGTGGTGTGAGGTGGTCGTTAAACTCAGTCTGAGCTGTCTCCTGTTAATGCTCAGGGTTGTGGATGTTGCTGACAACCAACAGGTGTGCAGAAAACCAAGTGTGGTGAAGTCAGAGCAGTGTTGTGTTTGGTACACAGTGTTGGCACAAAAGTATGCAGTTCTACTGAGGGCCTGCTTTCCTAAAGTGTTAACCCAGCACAAGTGAGCCCCTAAATACGCACCAGCACAATCCACTGACATTGGCTTCGTACACAGAGGGAATGAAGGATTGACTACTTGGGCCCTGAACAGTGGGAGGAGATTTTGACGAGTCTGAAGTGAAAATATATTTTAAACATGGATCTTTTTTCTATAGGTCATAACGTCACCAGTGAAGTAAAATGAGCAAAAGAATAAAAGGCCAAAAGTCTGAACTCTTTAACTGAATAAAAACGCTGTGTCTTTTTTTAAAGCCCTCTCACTATTATTCTATTCTGTGCCTAAAATAGTTCAGACTGCCCTCAGGATCAATCAGACTCGGTTAAGAAAGCCAGATAACTAATGCAGCACCATGTTTCCAATGAAAGAAAGCAAAATCAGGATGTCTGAAAGGAGAGACAGAAAGAAACGAAGAGGAAGGACAACAAGATTTTAAACAGTTTAAGGTTTAAGAACTGCAGTAGCAGCTGGTTGCAGCAGCTCAGCCTTCCTTTTTTCTTTTGTTTCTTATCTTTCCAGTTCTCTTTGTATTTGGAGCCTGTCGTTACTTTTTATGGATCATTTGTTGACCAGTGACACCAAACTGGCTGAGTTTGCAGTGTTTTTTTTTTTTATTTTTATTTTTACCTTTTTTGTTCCTGTTTATTGGTGGATCCTATGTGTAACCATGGTTACATTGTTTAAACACAAGACTTTAGCTGTTAGCAGCCCATAGCATGTCAATGCTAACTGATCCACGAGCTAAGGAGAAGGAGGCGAGGACAATGTGTTGGTACTGCAGTGTGAGCCAAGCAGAGAGGAAAAAAAGAAAAAAAAAAACAGTTTATCAGTTTGAACAATAAATATCTTGTCTTTGTAGTGTGTTCAAATGAATAAAGGTTAAACAAAGATTTTTAAATCATTGTATTCTGTTTTTATTTATGTTTTACACAACGTCCCAACTTCACTGGAAATAGGGTTGGTCCAAGAGTTCAGTGTTCACTGAAAGGTGTCAAAAGAGTAAAATATAAACTGCATACTTTAAGAATTACATGTGAACACTTTGAGGGTGCAAATTTAACTCCCTCAGAGTTAAAATTAATAGTGCTTCAATGTTTATATGAGAACCACTGAAAAAGTGATAAATTAACACTTTTCAAAGAGTTACATTTCATCACTATGACAGTGTCACTCAGTAAACTCTTACAGTGAAAAATAAGAAAACTACACAGATTTTAAAGAACACTAAGTTGGTGTGCATTGTTCTCCAATCAGTAACACTACAGGAGTGAGAAAATGACACTGAACCAGTGAGATGTGCTAGAATCTAAATCAGTATCTTGTATTCTTCTAATGTGCTGTGACTAAAGTTATTGTAACCGTAAGCTACTTTGTGTCTCTGTAGAGGGATATGAGAATTTAATTTCAGACATTCATTTTCTATACCACTTGTCCTGTTCAGGGTCGCCGGTGGCTGGAGTCTATCCCAGCTGTCTTAGGGTGACAGGCGGGGTACCCTTGGAGACCCTTGGCTGGTCACTCACAGGGCAATCACCAGTTAATCTGATGAGCATGTTTTTGGACTGTGAGAGGAAGCCGGAGTACCCGGAGAGAACCTACACAGGAGAACATGCAAACTCCACACAGAAAGACACATCGTGCCCGCATGGGGATTTGAACCGATGACCTTCTGGCTGTGAGGCAGAACAGCACTAACAGTTGCGCTACCGTGCAGCTGAGAATTTCATGTTCTGTATGTATGGGACTTTTATTTTGAAGGAAGGAAAAAGGAAGTGTTGTTGAAAGTGTGTTGATGGAGTTGAGTGTTAAATAAAGTCATGTGAAATCATCCTTGTTGGTTTTTTTTACCTCGCACAAACAGTTTAGGTATTATTAATAACCCATCTTCACTGCAAATTATCCAGTGTTCAAATTCTGCTGTTAGACCAGTTCAGAGTAAAGTTTTAAACTCTTGATGTTGATTTCAACATATTTAACTGTATGCTGGTGTTAAACTATACATGATTAATGACGATAAATACTGGATACCTTCATAAATCATTTATCATTAACCACAAACGATCCCTTACATAAATCATGAGGGCTGTGGACTCAGGCATAGGTAATGGGGACTCCAGTTCTCTTTTAGTGACCCATTCTGACTTGGACTTGACTGAGGACTTGAGATTGAACTTGACTCAGAACTACTGTTAGTAGATACTCTGTTTTTAGCAGTTACTGAGTTGTACAGTAATCTAGCCGCCTCAGAGTCAACTTTAGATGAAAGAAGGAAGAGATTCATTTTCTCTCCTGTCAATAATTCCAGTGAAAATAAAGGAAGAAAAGTGAATTCTGTCAGACTGATAGTAATATATAGTATATATTAGTTTAAACCTGTTTTCAGCAGTGGATTCCTGCTGCACCATGAAGTGGCTAATTGTTGTGTTATATTTATTTGCTGCCATGATCCTATACCATTTTATGTCGTCTTTATTCCAATCCCACATTTTGTACCTGAACAGTTGCCTTTTGCACCTCAGCTGAACCACCCAAGCAGCTCTTTTTTTTTTTTTTTTTTTAAGTTGTTTTTTGGCTTTTTATGCCTTCATTTTCAGTGGACAGGACAGTGGTTTGAGTAGGAAACAGGGTGAGAGTGGGGAGCAACTTGCAGGAAAGTCACAACAGGATGGACTTGAACCTGGGCTGTCTGCTCCAGGGCTTCTTGCCCATATAGAGCGTGACTTTAACCACTAGGCCATCTGTGCTCTGAGCAGCTCATTTTAACATGAGAAATGATTTTTTTTTTGGTGAAAAAAGGTACTGACTGGTCATTGTTCAGGTAAATGGAAGGTAATAACTCTCTGGTTCAGCAGAGACTTTATTTTATTTCATTTTTTTCTGATTTCTGTAAATGAACCATGATCATGAAGATCAGCCTGGTTTGGTTATTATATATGAAGGCAGTGAGCTAAAGCTGCTCTGTTCACCAAAAGAACTTCAAGAATGTTTTGGGACTCTGAGGAATCAGAGGATGACGATGACGTCCTTCGCTCTGCTTCAGAGTGTTTGGATGTCTCACATCATGTTGTTAAAAATGCCACCCTCCAACCAGAGTGGTCCCTAATTAGGATTCAGACGAGTGTTTGTGGCTCTTGGCTGCTAAATGGACCCATGAGATATGAGGAGATGATGGCGGCTGGCTGAGTGAGTCTGTGTTGACAGAGCAGCGGACAGAGGAGAGCGAGGAGAGGAAAAAGGACGAGAGAAACAGAAAGAGAGAGAGAGGGCCTGATCCAACGTGTTCATTTGGACCACACAGCTTCCTCTTTACGCTTGAATTCACATTTTGCTGCTGTTGTGTTTCTGGAGTTAAAAAAAAAAGCAGAGCTTGAACATATGTCAGCTCTGCTGTTAAAAAATGAAGCAGCGCTGTAAAAAGTTATGAAGAGAATTTCAAGCTTGGACTTTGTCTCCCTGACTGTCTGCCTTCCTCACATCTCCCTCTGATCCAGCTGTCTCCTCAACTGTCCGTCCATCCATCCATCAACCCTGGGTGAGTGATGGGAAAATAAAATGCTCAGAAATAACCTCAGAGGGGGAAAAAGGACAGCTGGTTAAAAAAAAAAAAAGGACAGAGCCTGGCTCTGGAGTTTCCTGTAATAGCCGCTGTCGCTCCGGCCAAAGCTGAGGCCGTATTTCAGCGCTCGTATTTTAGTGCCATTCGTATGAGCCAACCTTGCCAATATTTAGGCAATCATATTAACCTTGCCAGACACGTCTCAGTATTTATATGAGCCCCTCAAGCCAATATTTTAGCGTTATATCGCTCATGTTGCATCTGTTCAGTGTCCCAACATTTGAAATCCTCTCAAACCTCTTTATGCTCCCTGTGCCGGCCAAAGAAGAACCGTTTTTATGACCAGGAACAGTAAATTAGCTGAAGTAGCTTTCTCTTCATTTAGCGAGCGTCAAGCAGATAAGAGGGACAGGAGTGAGGGGTGGGCTGTCATTATAAGAAAAAAAAAAAACACTCATAAAGCTTATTCAAAAAATAAAAAACAAACAAAAAGAAAGTTTTCCAGTCTGAGATCTTTCAGCTCTGAAATAACACAGATGAAACATTTAGTTGGATTAAATACGATGCATTTCAAACCCTGTTCCCCTCCTCGGTCATTAAACAGCCATGGTTTGAAACCTCAACCAGGCTTCTCCTGCAACAATAGTGCGGTTTCTTCTGTTCCAGACTCAAGTAGGCACAGAGGACCGAGACTGAGCCCAGCTCAAAGCGTTTCATTGTTTCCACCACAAAGCCACTGCAGAGCTCCGCTCACATTTACTGGCTCCACTTCTGGGATGACTCTTGGTTTCGTGTGCTAATTTCAGAGGAAATATCTCAGTAGAATTTAATTTGATTCCCCCCCTGAAAGTTTTGTAACACATTAAAAAAAAGCAGTCATTTGTGTGGCTGTTACTTAGAAGTGGAGATTAAGTGAAATGGTTTCGGTAATTAGCAAAAATATTACGGTGAGCTGGACAATTTTCTCAGCAGGTAGACCCAAAATGTTAATGTCAAAATATTGATGCCCAGCTGCAGTCAAGAGCACTTAAAAGTCACTTTGCTGAGCGGACTGGTGTAATTTCAGCACCACCAGAGACCAGACCTGGCTGGAAAAAGTCCACTACAGTCAGAGTCTGCGGATGATTAAGATCTTTTATTATACTCTGTTTATTTAGCTGACCACTTGTACTCAATTGACCTGATATCGTCTTGAGGATTACGTACAACACTTGAACAAACACTCAACTGCTCATCTTGCTTGGGGTTCCCACAGTTAATGATCACAACTTTACGGTTTTGTTTTTTCAGTGCAGTGAACAGTTCAGTCTTCATGAATTGCTCGAGTCTCCAGGTTACCTGAGTTGTGCAAAAAACAGGATGTATCATTTGAAAGGTAGAGTCTGTGGAAATGTCAATAAAACACACTCAGTAAACACTTCACTCCTGTTAATGGTTCAACCCTCTGTGTTCTCTATGTGCAATAATAATGGAGCAGTTAGCTGGACATCTCAGCCCTTAATACGTGCTTTTGGGCTGAGGATGATTCAAGCATGAAAACTGAAGAGGAGGAGAACGAGCCAAGCAAAGCTGCTACAGTAGCGCCGTTAAGACAGACGCTGCTAACTCAAGAGGAGCAACTCCAAAGTGCGCAGCGAGGAGTCCTCGTTTTACTGGGTAAGAGATTTGCTGAGAAAATAATAATTAAATTAAAAAAATGCATGTGTTACCATGTGCAGTCTCATGACTGTTCAGGATTTGTGTGGCTTCAAGATGCCAGTTTTGATCAGAATTAGGCAAGTGGTAACCCCTGGTCCTAAAATATGAAGTCCATGCAGTGCTCAACATTTCACTTTGGGCTGGCTGAAGAAACACAGCAAAACGCATGTGCACCAAGTCAAGAGAGATGATTTATATACCTTAACTTAACATGTTTATAGTTTAGTTAAAAAAAGAAAGAAGAAAAAAAATGACAAGCTCATGTTTTCAAACAAAGGAGTTTTAACCATATAAGGACATGGCTGACTTGACTGACTGATAAACACCCTGTAACTGTCTGCTAAGACAGGCTAAAGACCCAACTCTTTACCCTGTCCTAATTCAGACAAAGCTAGACTGAGTTCACCTTTTTTTTTAAAGTATATGTTTATTAATTTTTGAAAATGAAAATAAACATACACAAAAACAGAATGGAACATCTCAGCACATGGATTCACAGTCAAACAGACAGGCGGGAGACTCAGGGTTTACATGGAATGTACATTTACTATATATACATGCAATGTATATATATGCATACAATAATAATAATAATAATAATAATAATAATAATAATAATAATAATAATAATAATAATAATAATAATAATAATAATTATTATTATTATTATTATTATTATTATTATTATTATTATAACAATAATAATTATAATAATGCCATAAAGCAGATTCTCAGTACTGGTCTAAACAAACCCCTTGTGAGGATAGTAAAAATAACAAGAAAGGTTCCCATATCTTATAAAATGCATTCTTCTTATCATGTAATTTGCTCGTCAAAAACTCCAGTGATATGTGTATGATCCTTTCGATGATATCGATGATATGTGGAAAAGAGGAGACTAAATATTGAGGAAATGGGGACGGGACTAGATAAGCTCTGCTTCTCCCGTCTTCCCTTTCGGACATGTACAATTTGATCAACTATTGACAATGTGTGATGTTGTATAAGTGTGCTGACGTGACCGAAATAAATAAATAAATAAATAAATAAATAAATAAATCCTTTGCCAGTGTGTTTTAGATGGAACTTCATCTGTCATTCAATTCAGGTGAATGCATTTTCTTGCGCAGAATGTCAACATTTCATAGAGCTTCCCTTTGTATTTATTAGAGAAGCAGGCATTCGATATTCCTAGAAGCATGTTTAATGGGTTACAATCAACAGTAGTTGCTAATATATTACTAATTTCCTTCCCAATAACATACCAATAATGGTGTATTTTCCTACGAGAAGAGTTCAGCATTTCAGCATGGTCCATCAAGCTTCAAAACTCTGTATTAGAAACAACCGTTGAATTCAAGGAGTCTGCGTGTATATATCACACAGTCTTTGGTATTCAGTCATACTTTACTTTTTTCTGAGACACAATCAAAGGGACATTTTCCACTTCCTCATCCTTCATCAGTGGTCGACAATGCTGAACAGTTTTCGGGGGAGGTTACCCTGAGCATGTACTGCTCCACCATCATAAATGTGTCATCAGTTTTCATTGACATGTGTATCTGTCTGATTAGGTCAGAGAACATTCAAGGTCTGTGACCTGTGGTAAAGTGTGTTGTTGCACCAGTCATCAGTATAAGTTCCGTTCACAATGTAAAAAACAAATCATGAAAAAAAGGAACAATGTTTGAGGTGTTGGGTAATTATACACAGGTCAGTTACATTCCTGTGTTCACAGATTTTATATCTTTTCTGATAAATCTGATTTCAAGCTGATGGTGAGGCTGTTTGTCTCTGATCTCTAACAATGTTTGGCATCAGAGGCTGCTGTTTAAAGATCAGCCTTCTCTTTATGGATCATTCAAACAGAGAAAAAGACAATGGATGGTGGTGCAGGGGTGGATTTTTTCCCTGTAATGAGCATTCTGCAGCGTCTGTAACCTGCTAAAAAGACCAGACATCATTTATACCCAGGGCAAACAAGCCACACAGGCTCGCCTGCCAAAAGCCCCATCCATTTAATAGAGACAAGTCAGAGAGGGCAGGCAGCTTGCTGCCACACAGCCAGCACTGCAGAGCTAACAGACAGGGGAGTGGGTTGATGAAGTCCAGAGGTTTGCAAAGATTATTTGTCAGGGGATAACTAGAGGATATGTTTAGGTTTCAAGGTGATAAAATCTTCCAGTTACTGCACAACCTCCACATGCCACATCATTAAAAGCGCTCTGTTTGACTCATCGTGAAACTAATCCCTATGACGAACATGACCTAATAGTCAGGGGGCCAATTCTGAAAAGTGCTTCCGTTAAGACTTTTGCGGACATGTCGGGGTACAGGTTGTCAACCTGTTTTTTTAGTTAGAGGGGACCCCAAGGTAAATTGTTAGGGTGGTTGTCAAGCTGAATTTTTTGGGTGGGGATTTTTACAAGCATTTTAAGGTGAATTTTCAGGTTTCCTGCATAAGACGACATGTCCACAAAAAATGTTGAATATCTCCACAACCGCAAGGGCCATAAACATAAACTTGGTATCAAATGAAAGCTTACACTCAGGGGTTACCTGCTGAAGTGTCATAATCAAATTTGTGTGTACTGTTGTAAGAAAAATAGAGCTAGAACATGTAGAAATCCATTTCCGTCTAGGAAAAACTATATTTTAAAATTAATTCCATCTTGGTAACATAAGATAGCATCCCAAAACCTCTTTCAATCAGTGTACCAGTCTATGGGCAAGAGTCATGCCAAGTTTTAAGCTTTTAGCATGAGCTGGTGCAACACTACATAAGTTTAAGTACTTCAATGTCCAGGCGGAAATCTGGAACTCTAGATGGGGCCTTTGGTGATATTTGACTTTATTAATGTACCAGATAGTAAAATGAAATCATATTAAAATAAATACCACTTTAGTAATAAATTTCAACCCAATTCAGTTGTTGTTTTCCTTCTTTAAAGTTTGTATTGGTTGCTACTAGTAGTAAATAGTACTATTACATACACTCACCGGCCATTTTATGAGGTACACTTTGCTAGTACCGGGTTGGACCCCCTTTTGCCTTCAGAACTGCCTTAATTCTTGGTGGCATATATTCAACAAGGTACTGGAAACATTCCTCAGAGAGTTTGGTCCATATTTACATGATAGCATCACGCAGTTGCTGCAGACTTGTCGGCTGCACATCCATGATGCGAAGCTCCCGTTCCACCACATCCCAAAGGTGCTCTATTGGATTGAGATCTGGTTACCGTGGAGGCCATTTGAGTACAGTGAACTCATCGTCATGTTCAAGAAACTAGTCTGAGATGATTTGAGCTTTATGACATGGCGCGTTATCCTGCTTGAAGTGGCCATCAGATGGGTACACTGTGGTCATAAATGGATGGACATGGTCAGCAACAATACTTAGGTAGGCTGTGGCGTTGAAATGATGCTCAACTGGTATTAAGGGGCCCAAAGTGTACCAAGAAAATATCCCCCACACCATTACAACACCACCACCAGCCTGAACCACTGATACAAGGCAGGATGGATCCATGCTTTCATGTTGTTGACGCCAAATTCTGACCCTACCATCCAAATGTCACAGCAGAAATCGCGACTCATCAGACCAGGACACGTTTTTCCAATCTTCTATTGTCCAATTTTGGTGAGCCTGTGCAAATTGTAGCCTCAGTTTCTTGTTCTTAACTGACAAGAGTGGCACCCGGTGTGGTCTTCTGCTGCTGTAGCCCATCAGCCTCAAGGTTCGACGTGTTGTGCGTTCAGAGATGCTCTTCTGCATACCTCGGTTGTAACGAGTGGTTGTTTGAGTTACTGTTGCCTTTCTATCAGCTGGAACCAGTCTGGCCATTCTCCTCTGACCTCTGGCATCAACAAGGCATTTTCACCCACAGAACTGCCGCTTACTGGATATTTTCTCTTTTTTGGACCATTCTCTGTAAACCCTAGAGATGGTTGTGCGTGGAAAATCCCAGTAGATCAGCAGTTTTTGAAATACTCAGACCAGCCCGTCTGGCACCAACAACCATGCCACGTTCAAAGTCACTTAAATCACCTTTCTTCCCCATTCTGATGCTCAATTTGAACTGAAGCAGATTGTCTTGAGTTTCTGCCATGTGATTGGCTGATTAGAAAATGGCAATAATGAGCGGTTGGACAGGTGTGCCTAATAAAGTGGCTGGTGAGTGTAATTCTATGTAATAGTTCTCAGGCAAAGGGACATTTGAGGCAACTTGTTTAGTAACAAAAATATTGTTTACAGAGGCTATGAGGACTTTTCTGGAAAAGCTAATGATTTTTGGGAGGATAAAGACCCCACTTCCCATAAGCAGTTGCTCCTGCCTGTAGTTATCATAGACATGGATAGAAAGATATGACACTTTGAGCAGCATGCCAACAGCAAGTCTTTGCAAGTGTCGGTGTCAATGCATTCAATGGTTGCAGAAGGCACGAAAACTAAAACAGCAAGGATACCTGCACATCGTGCTGCATACAGTTGCACACATAGACTGTATAATTAATGGACATAGTCTCCGCGACGTCACCCATCTGTTCCTGAAACGGACTTTTGAAGCCAAACGGTCGGCGTGGCCATATTGGAAATGAGGCGTGCAGTGGGTCTCCACAGTAACAACCATAGGACGCTCCACAGTCACGTGATCTGAGCTGTGCCTCTGATTGGACGAACTGGCGAGCTTGATATTGTGGACACTGCCGAATTAGAAAAAAATTCACTCCCCGTACAGTGCGTGCCGTTAGTGAAATTAGAGATTCAGACAGGAGACATTCTTTGTACCAGGCTGTAAATGTGCTTATTTTGGCTGTGAAAACGGCTTTTTTTGGCTTGGTGTGTACGTGACTTCAGGTACTTCCGGAGCCAGCCTCAAGCGGACACTCGAGGAACAGCAGACTTTAGCACTTCCGCATTGCCTCATATTTTCAGACCGGAGGTTGCCGCTTGGTTGCACACTACGCTGTACGGTTTTGACACTGACACTAACCCCGTGCTATGAAATGTCTAATATTAGTGAATCCTGGTTATGTGCTACCAGAGCTCATCTACCAACTCCAACCTCACGAAGCAGAGCAAACGTAACCTCACTCTTCATTTTATTGACATACTCTCAGCTTTCTTTGCGCTTCTGTCCTTTTTTTGTCCCACAGTTCAGCTCCAGTGTCCACCATCACTAATAAATAAACAACATAAATAGTTTTCAGCAGAGAAAAACACTGATCTCTCTCTTCTCACTGCTGAACTTTGCTGGCTAGAATGGGATTGTTGTGGGGACCTCAACGTGCGATTAATCAATCCCAACATGACTAAGAAGCTAAGAAATAGCATTGTGAAATAACCTATTTTGGCGCTAATAATCTCATTTTAAACTGTGGATTATAACCAGGCATAAATCTAGAAGCAAATCTTTTTCAGGATCACTTAGAAAGTCCTCACAGTCCCTTTAATTAGTAACGGCATGAAACAAACTGTTTTTTTCTTCATCCGAACTATCATATTCCAGAAACAGCAGGAAAAGTAAGCAGCCTTCAGAAGGCACCCAGGGACCATTTCTGAGTGCTTAGTCCAAGTCCTGGTCAAGGACACAACAGGCAAGTTAACTGTTTTTGTTTTGAGTATAGATTTACTTTCACAAAACAAGACTTGCATCACACCAAAGGGCATAACATTTATGATGATAATGATACAGGTACCTAAGTATTCTTGTTCCGAACTGCACAGGCACACCAACAAGCGCCCACTGCAGTACACACCATTTCTTCGACAGCTGCACTGCCTATAAGCCACTGCACTGACTTCTACTTTTCTTGCATCAACAAATCACCAGCCCTAAACACCTGAGCCTGTATGCATATTCAGTCATTACACAAACAGGTCCATAATTCTTAACATACTGTTATAGAACAGCTCATTCTGCCGTAGCGTTAGCTGCATTCACAACAGTAAATAATGTCTGTTTAAGTATTTGCGCCATGAAAGCGAGGCAGGTGCAGAATGTCATATGTTAGGGAACCTCCCAGAAAACTCCTATTCAATGTTTTCACTTGTGCATGCCTACTACACATAAACAGCGATAAACCTGGTGAGCAGTAATGGTGTGACTGAGAGAATATCAAAAAAATACATTTTTTCAGCTGCTAGTGGGCCCTCATCAGGTGCTGTGATAAGGCATCCTCTGTTGGGGGTCAGGTGTTCACATTGGCTTTCACTTTCTGAAGCAGGGCACAGCCAGTATCATGGATGGAGTTGGTAATTGACTGTGGGTCATACAGTCTGCATACAAACTGTTCTGCAAAGGACAGGGTAGCTGGACCTACTTCATCCTCAGATGTGGAGTTGATAAGGGCACTGTTGAATCACTTTCCACGCTGTTCTTTTCCGTGTCCTGGTAATTTGGCTCATGGTTTCACATTTTAAATTGATTGGTTCCATAAAAATGCATTAGAAAACTTGAGTATTGGATCATTTTGGTACCAGTGATCCACTAATGAAGGTTGTGCTTTTTGTTAAAAGACACCATTTCGAGTCTATATATAGCCAGCACATTTGAAGGTTCTTCAGAGACAAAAAGGGCTTAAAAAAGGAACTTAACACAGGAAACACAACCTGAAGATACAGACTCTCAGCCAGGAAGGGTACAGCTGCTGCCCAATAGCCAGGAAGTGCAGATGCCATCCTTCAGCAGTTGGACAAACTATGCAGAAATAGAGACCAACCAACAGCTTAGAAGACAAATCAAAATCTGAGGGGTCAAACCAAACTGGTGTCGGTGTTCCACCTGCACTGTACATGGCCCACTTTAGATTACGGCTTGAGGTCCTACAAGACTGTCAAGAAGACCCAGATCAATGAGAGACAGAGGTAAGCCAGGTGTCGTTGGACCCAAGCACACAAAAACTGGACCTGCAGGAACTGGAAGAAGATCCTGTGGTCAAGATGAGTCCAGTTTCCAGCTTGATTATCCTCCCGTTGATGTAAGGGTACATTGAAGGCCAGGCCAAGCATTATCTCCAGCATGTACAAGAGCTACTGTCAGCATGGCGGAGGCAGAATCATGGTTTGGGGATCCATGAGTGCTGCTACCCTTCGTCATCTCACTGTCTGTAATGGCACATTGAACTCTGACAAGTATTGTACCATACTCTAAACCCAGATGCTCCCTTCTGCACATGCTCTGTCCAGATCAAAACTGGATGTTTTAACAAGATACTGGCCCTCACCAAACATCCAGGGCCAGGAGAACTTGGTTGTAGGAGCACAGGATCCAGGTCTTAGAGGGGCCAGCTCAATCCCAGGACATGAACCCCATTGAAGATCTATGGTGAATTATAAAACGGTCTGTTTCAAAGTATAAACCAAAGAATTTAGAAGAATTGAACACAGTGATTCAAGAAAAATGGGACAAGATGAGCTCTTAACAGGCTAGAGAGGAACATGGCAGCCAGAATTAGAGTTCTGCTGTGTGCTTATGCAGGGCTACTAAATAGTCATTTCATGATGTGATGGTTTATTTATTTTTTGTTCAGGTTTAGAACATATTCTCTTTTATTTGTTGACTTTGATACAGACAATATTGAGAAGTGACACATTGAAAATGAGAATTTAGTTTTGTTGGTTTTTCTTAATAACAAAAGCGAACTATAGTTTGTCTCTGTCTATGCTTCCACACTTTTTGAAACAAGAAAATATTTTTCCACAAATAATTCATGATAGTATTTGAGATTGTGTAGAATTTTAAGGGTGTCCAAAAACTTTTCCATCATTGTATTATAATTTCATGACCATATACCATATGATTGACTAGGTGTTCCCTGGTATTTTAGAAGACTAAAACACAAAACTGGTCAGTAAGATAGTAATCATGCAGTAGCCTAGCTACTTAGCTGCTTGCTATTTTAGCTAGTTGGAAAAATGTTAAGCCTTCCTTTTTCCGGCAAACTTTGATGGTTGAGTCTTAATGTAAATGTTTTGTTTGCAGATAAATAGACAAAGTTAATCTGTTATGTGAAAGTCATGAATTTTTGTTCAGCCTGTTGACACCTGCTGTGATCATCTTCGATGGCCTGCTTTCTCATGCCAAATCACAGCTGTGCTGGCTCACCAGCGCCCCCTTGGTGCAATACTCCTTGGTATTTATTGATTACTTATTTTAACATCATGTTTGCACATGAATTAAGTTAATTTAGAAAAAGAAAAAGCTCAACATTACTGTTGGAAGTTTAGAATAATAAGGAAGCACTTAGAAAAAAATCCGATTTTACCACTTTTTAAAAAACAGTCAATAAAAGGACAAAAAAACATTTTCTAAGTTGACAACCTAGCTAGAATACATGTTAAGGGGTCAAATATTAATACTGGATAGGTTGTCAGCCTGTACCCCGAGGTGTCCGCCAAAGTTGCTTTTTCAGTTCTGGCCCCCTGACTATAATCTCGTCTGCTAATCACTGGACTTCAGCTCTTTGAAATGGTTCAACTGGGCAAATCTCAGGTGTAATCACGAAGGGCATCGCATGCTCAGCAAACATACCCGACAAAATAAAAGCTTTAAAAAGCACAATCCGTTTCGGAGTGCGATACCCGGGTGAAACTCATTTCCTCAGTGTTGGCCCTCAGTGTTTTGGTTTGGCACTCAGCCAAGCAGTCCACTGGGATAACAAGGTGAACGGCACGGCCTGCTGACTACCTTTATTTCCTTATTTCCTTTATTTCCCAGATTGTTTTGCTAATATCCGTTGGGGGTTCAGGGTTACGGTCAAGCCTAGTGCTTGCCAATCTTTTCAAAGCATCAGCTCACACCCTGCAAGCAAACAAAAATTCTGCAACTCCAGATATTGATTAGACATGTAACATAAAGCCTTCAACATAGAAAAAGGTTGATTTAAAAAAAAAAAAAAAAAGAAAGAAGACAAGTTAGCTCTGATTAGAGGCCTCACATTCATTATCCAGGGAAAACAGCAGAGATGATTGAAAGTCAAAGGGTTACTTGAGTTAAACTGTCATTACCCTCATTTTCAATGAAGAGGGTTGAGAGACGCATATTTAAAATAAAGTAGGTCACCATTTAAAAACCATCACAGTATATAAAGCCCGAGTTGTTTCTTTCTGTCGCTTTAAAGATGAGTTGAAAAACGGATGCTAGGACTGTCAAAGCTAAGATGGATAAGAAGGATAGCATGTTCACTTTTCACTTTAAAACCACTAACTTTGATCAACACGAGCCCGCTCTGTGATTATGACCTTCAACCTATCTAATGGGAAATCAGGAAGTGATACAGTCATAATGTTGAGGGTGGCAAGTCCAAAACAATGTTCCTTTTAGCCGACATGAAAAAAAGCAACTGGTCCTTTGGATGGCAAGTTTAGCATCAAAGCTCTGCCAGACCAAAGGTGTTTGAGTTTATACCGTCTATGTGGTTCAATTTACAGGACAGTGTTGCTAACTTAGCGACTGTTGCTATATTTAGCATTAAAAAAAAAAAAAAAAAAAAAAAGCGACAACTGTAGTGACTTGGAGTTTGGGGATGTACCTGTGCCTCTGATTGAATGAACTGGTGAGCTTAATATTGTGGAAACTGCCGAATTAGAAAAAAATTCACTCCCCGTACAGTGCGTGCCGTTAGTGAAATTAGCGATTCAGACGGGAGACATTCTTTGTACCAGGCTGTAAATGTGCTTATTTTGGCTGTGAAAACGGCTTTTTTTGGCTTGGTGTGTATGTGACTTCCTGTACTTCTAGAGCCAGCCTCAAGCGGACACTCGAGGAACAGCAGACTTTAGCACTTCTGCATTGCCTCATATTTTCAGACTGGAGGTTGTCGCTTGCAAATATCTCAGACTCACCTCAGACAATAAACTAAACTTTGATTAATCCAGCAATGACATCAACAAATGTGGCCAACAAGAGCCATCTGCCATCGTCAAACTCGGAGCACTTCCTGTTGCCTGTGTTCTCCCTGCTTCTACAATATGCTTACAGTCTCCACCAGGAATGAACTCATAAGAATGAAAAACAATGCCATCAGATTGATGAGGCCTCCCACACCTCACCTGTCTGGACTCAACAACAAAGCCACCACACACCAAAGACCCACCACAATACTCGACCGCAGACAGTCCCACTTCTCATTTTTCACATTGCTTCTATCTGCTCATGGATACCGATCCCTAACCTGTAAAAGAGCTCTGTTTGGGAGTTTTGTTCCTCTGCCTTTGCACTACTTGAAACAAATTTCCTTGTGAAAGGACAACAAAGCTCTCTCTTTTCATCACATCCAGTGACTGCACATATGAACCGCCTTCTAGAGCCACCGCCAGTTCATCTCCAACTTATCTCAAACGCTGTGATTAATCACAACGAGCCTTTAAGAAATCCTTGTGTGACTGCCCTGATTCACTCTTCACCTTCTACTTCTTTGTGCATTGTTTTTTTTTTTCTTTTTGAATTTCATGTTTAGTTAGTGTTTTTTTTTTATGCTCACAAGAAAAGGAATAAATGGAGGCACAGAGAGCAGGAGACAACAGCAGACTGCCTTGATGCTTTAAAAGCTTCAGAGACAAAAGGAGCCAGAAACGGTGAAGGTAGTGCTGAAATCCATGCCAAAGAAAAAAAAAAAAAAAAAAAAAAAACCTCTGCAATCAAATCTAACAGCAGTATCCAGGCTGCAAATCTAAGACTCACAGTTTGACACTGCAGCATAATACGAACTGATTTTGATTCCACACACTCTGATCTGCCCAATTTACCATTTTGTGTGAAGAAAGGGTGAAGGCAGTGTTTTTTTTTTTTTTTTCTGTTGCTCATTTACCTTCAGATGTAATGTGTGACTCACTGACTCAGGTTCAAGCAGAGCTGAGCAGAGTTTGTGATTGTGTGAGGCTTTGACTTTCTTCCGCGGTAACAACGTTTTGATCTCATGCAGATTTTCTGGCATCTCCTCAGCCTAACCTCACGCTCTGCTCCGGATTAAGGGAATTGTGATTTTGGCCCACATCTCATTTGGCCCCTTTGATGGAGTTCCAGCTGTTGGGGGTATATGCATGCTTTGCATAAAGGCTTTCGCTTGAACCCAGAGTTCAGATGGAATCTATTTCACAGCACTTACCATTCACAATAGTAATCTCATATCAACCTACCCACACTGAATCACTGCATATAAACATTTAAAATGTATTCCTTTTATTGAATAGCCCTTTAAAATGATGATAAACTTACTTTATGTAGCTCTTTCATCCCTAAGCGATTGAGGGTTTTTGGTGCCTCATTCAGGAGCACTAGAGCAATTTCCAGAGAGTGGACTGGCACTAAATATAAGCTATCAGCCAAATATCTGTACTTATCCATAAGTGATATCCACTTAAACCTAAAACAGTAACTTACCAGTCCAAAGGCCCATCACAGGAACATATTTTAGAGGGGAAAGCAGTGGATTGGAGGGCTGTACAGCTTTGAATAATGAACCTAATATGTGAACACACTATGCTCACATCTATGTAATATCTGTTTCCAGTGGAGGCCATTGACAAAATAAACTTCTTTGAGTGTCTGTACTTTAATTCAGTGTTGTTTATGGGGGAAACATTTGCTCTGAAAGGATCAGCTGATGAGTTTTATCTTCTTTCCAGATAAATATGTCCTCAAAGACTGTAAGCTTGGTCCACGTTGTTCTGCGAGTGGTTTGCCAAAGTGCTTTAGTTGTACCTGTCCATTGTGTGTAAGCAGAGTTAGAGCAAACAGAGCAGATATCACTCAAATCAGACAGTTCAGATAGTGGTAGCAATGATGGCTACAGCAGAGATGGATGACAACCAACCACCTTAACCTCTATGAACATATCTGCAGCCAATGACAGTGAACAATTAGAATCATCCTTCATTTTAAAAACCTATGTTAACAGCTCTCCCTGATCTTATAGCAGCTATGGTGATTCACTGTCAAACTTTGGAAAAAAAATTGATGACTGGGACTAAACATTTGTTTTATTCCAGATGAACACTTTATACTAAGTTTACCCATGTTTGGAGTGACAGTTTTTATTTTAACTATTTAGATCTGTTTCCTAAACAAACGTAGCATCAGAATGCACAACCATGTATTCATGACTGAACAAGATTTTCAAATGTAGAAAAAAAAAATCTGGATTTTTTTTTCCAGGATGAAGACCCTGTTCTTGTCAGGCTCCAGTTTCAGCTGATACTTCACAATAAATCCAATGAATGATCCACAAACACCCTGTAGTCGCACTTCAAAGAGTCTTTGAATTTTTCTTCCCATGTCGTTGTTTTGCAGGCATAAAATTTGTGCTCAGAGCCGCTCAGCTCTCTGTCTCATTACTGACAGAAACTTCTTTACAGATGGTCATGATGCCTCTGCAGTGTAGACTGTAAACTGTGTAAACAGTAGTGACAGTACTGACTGTAAATGGTTTATAAAGAGTAAATATCTTGTAATAATGTTGTAATAATTACTGCATTCTGATGATGTTACATCAGAGAAAAATGAGACCACAGTGAGTAAAAAATGTGATAGAAACAAAACCACGACCTGAAACTGCTGGATCCTGAGGGTTAAATTCAGTTTCTCAACCAATCAGCGGCGGCCCATCAGCGGACCACCTTGACTTGGGTTTTAGAGTCTTGTAGATTCTTTGAAGTGATTCATATCTCAATACTAAAGTGTTAACATTGTAGTCCTTTTGACTGACATGTCATCTGACCAACTGCGTCAATATGGTCTCCCCAGAGCCAATAATATCTCTGAGCATGACACGGCGTGAACTGATACCAGTCTACTTTTATTTCTTTCTTTTTTTTTTTTTTTCTTTATACAATTATCCATCTGAGTGAGCTACTTGAGCATAAATGAATGAATAAGACAATAGAAAATAAATAAGTACATACAAACATAAATAAATCCTGTGGTGTTGCTTCAGAAACATTTCAGTAACAGTTACAGTAAGTTTGACTGCTGGGGTTAAAATTTCAGAGTGTTATTTTTTTTTCCAAATAGACCAAGGCTTTTTATTTACTCTAGTGCAGGGGTCTGCAACCTTTACTGTCAAAGGAGCCGTTTTATCTCATGTCACCTCGGTTAAAGTCAGTCAGGAGCCACAAAATCTACTTTACCTTCATGATAACGATGCTATGGTGTATAAAATTCTAAGTGTTAAAATACATGCTGAACAAGATTTTTTTTTTATTATTTATTAAACTGTAGAACTACAAAAGGAATACTTGAATTTAATAAAATTCATCGATAATGTTGCTTGAATCATCATTTGATGCTGTTTGCGAATTTCTTGCTACCTTTCAAGCTTGTATATTAAGACAGAAGGTTTGCAGTTAAATGAATCTGTCCTCACATATTAAAATCTGTGTTCTCACAGATTTGTCTTTGTGTTGATTTAGTTATCAGGAGTGTAAAACTTGAGGTTAGCCACTGGTGTAAGGAAAGTTGTTGAACTGTTGATGTTGTAGGAGGTGAAGTCGAGAGGTGACAGGCTGTATTGCAAGATTTGATGCATATTTAGTTCAACAAAATGTTAAAGCATGATTTTACTTAGTTTAATATCATTATTTATCAGTACCCTCTGAAAGTAAAATAAATATTCTTTATTTATTTTTTAAAGCTAAAAGGGGCCACTGCAAAGGAGTTGAAGAGCCATATGAGGCTCCAGAGACGCAGGTTGCAGACCCCTGCTCTAGTGGGTTCAAGACCAGCATCTAATATCATTAGGGTATGCTTTTTACAGGTGTTTTTGACATTTCTGAGGGGAGGTTGAAGGGTTAACACAATCATTCAAACTGAGCATTTTAAATTCAGTATAATTACTTTAATTCATTCTCAGTGGCACATATGTCAGCCCAAACACCCCTGTTAATGTGAGGGGCTACGAAAATATTTGCTTATTCAAATGATGAGCAGACCATCAGTTGAACAGGTCTAAAACCAAGTTTGTTAAATGGCATTCGAGACTTTAAAAACAAACCAGTGGTAAGAAAAAATATTAATATTGCATATAGTCTTTAACTACACCTCAGGAGAGAAATCTGTAATTCTGCCGAGCTGTGCAGCACAATTTAACAGAGGCTCGCCAGAATACCCACTGTGCTTTATTATATGTTACCTTATTAACTTTTTGTTTTGGGGAAAAAAATAATAAAAAATACAGTCTGGGTTAAACCTGCAATATTCCTCTAAGTGGACACATTTCTGTCACCACAGGCATGTCACCTATTAAACCACAAAGTGGGTGGTTGATAACCAGAGCTGAGCCAGGTAATGTTGGCAAGCTAGCGAGATGTGTTGTTGATTAACACCTCACCACTACCGCTTTATTATCACGCCTGATTTCTCCTCAAACTGCCAGCTGAGACATGAGAAACATGGACTTAATTGCTCATGCTGTGTAGGATGAAGAAAACATTAAAGCTGATGTAAACAAAACAAACAAAGAGCTCAAACATTCGTCTGATTGAATTCAAGGTTGATGAGCTGCTTTGTTAAAAAGTATTGTTAATATTGAACACTCTCTATAGAGCAAGGACAATCACAAGGAGAACGCTGTTGGCTAAAACCAATGTTCCACGGTTCTTTGTTCAGTCTCTCTTATGGCCTTAACCAGTATGCACAGGTCAGGCTCCTCTTTTCCCCCACGTTGGAGGTGAGGGCTGCTAACCCCACCTCAGAAATATTGCCAGCACCTGCTGCTCTCTGACCTCGACATCTCCACAGCCTCTTCAGGACTCTAGTTGCAGTTAGTTAATAGTTCTTGGCAGGGCTAAGAGACAATACATCCTTACATAATGGAGTAGAAAGGCTGTTTTACGATCAGCTTTATGAGGCAGTTATGTGAGCAGTAAAGTTATATAACTGGTGTTGATGTTTTTGACCTCAGTGTTCCTTCAGGTGCTTATAACCATACAATAAAGAAAGATATAGTGTAGTGTTATAATGAAGGCAGGATGTGAACAGAAACTCCTTCAACCCCAGAACCTTTATGGTTTAACTTCAAATGATACAAACATGGCAAGACAGAAGATCTTCACCTGTGGGAACCAGTCGGTGTTTACAGGGTCACAGCTTCACCCTCCTGTTGTCCCCAATATATAGAAAATATACAATACAAAAATGAGACCATGTGAACCAAACAGCCTAACTCATTCAACTAATTAGCACATGTAGGTCAGTATGGAAGTGCACAGCCTTTGCAGATATATTTCTTACACCTGCAGCACACAGTATGTTTACAGTCCTTCTTCAGGGATTTTTTCTTCTTCTCCTGAAGATGATTCATCATGCTCTGGGTTGTATTCCTCACCATCTTCCTCTTCCTCTGATACATCCTCCACTTCCTCTTCTGAATCAGAGTTGTCTTGCTGGACATCTGAAAAAATCAGCACTAGAGCCTGTTTGAAGTTAAGATGCACACTCATGGCTTCAGCACAGAGATAGTTCGGAGTGCTGTCATCTGCAGCACCTTTATAGCCTCTGGGAATCCACAGACAAAGAGGCAGTATTGTCACGTTTAGGTCAGACCAAAGGCAGTGCAGTCCACGAGAAGACCACCTGTCTTGTCATGGTTACATCTGCTACTGATTGATCTGAGACAGAACTAGAACATTCCCACATTCTGTGGTGTGTAAAGTAACTCTGTGACTGTGATTTCAACTCAATTTGGTGAGCTTTGTACCTTTTTTGTACAGCTTACATGGAAATGTGAATAAAGGCAACAATTCACTTTTTCTTACGTTGGGGTCAAACTAGGAAAAGTCATCAAATTTCAAGTTGAAAAATTAGCGTTTGGGGGATTTTTATTTATTTATTTTTTTTTAAGACAGTGGCGGGTGAAGGAAATATTCAGCAACATTAACTATATTTTTGTGCATTAATCAATATTAATTGTGATCATGACAGGCTTGTATTAATGTGTATTTACAGAAGGTTGGAAGCTCCTGGAAGGCTACAGATCATCCAGTATGAAGGAAGAATCAACATCATTAATATGAAGGGTTCTTTTTAACACTTTAATACATTTATATAATATGTTTATCCATGTAAATAATAACTTTTTTACTTTGCAGCACTAATGGAAGGAAGACTGTGGGAGATTGTGCTGAGGGAAGGAGTAGGAATCCTGCAGTAAGCCTTAAGTTGCAGGATGTGTCTGACTGTCTGTGGTGAATGCATGGAGAAGAATGTACCTGATTGGCTGGTTTGAATGCATGTAGAAGGATGTGCCTGAATGTTTGTCTTTAACTTAGGGAGCAGGAAGAGCCTGATACCAGATAACATTCTCTTAGAAGGAAGGATGAACATGTAAGATGTCTGTGTGTGCACTAAAACTTCTTTTTAGGGGCACCCCAAAAGATGCTGACAGTGAGGGGAAACATGCTGAACCAGCCTGCACCGAGGAGGACACCGTCTTAGATCAGGAAATGACTGTATAGAATAGGCAGATAATTCATCTATTTAAGGGTTCAAAGGGCAATGTAGAGGGGTTGGAAGTACCCAGACCTCTTTGACTCTGTATTAGAGAGGGAAAGGTAATTCTGAACCCAGAGACTCTGTTCGCACATTCTTGATCCATTGTAATCATTAAATTCGGCATAGACTGAGAACTCCGCCGTCTCCTTCTCCTTCTTCAAGCCACATCATGTGTTCATGCTGGAGATGGTAAAAGGTAATTAGGAGTCAGATTCATTATTTCAGAAAAATTGTTATTTTTAGGATGAGAGAGGTGACCATTTCCAACACGGGTCAATTTTACCCGCGGACAACTGGAGGGTTAAAGAGTCACCCTGTAAACTGGAGACCTTCAGCTGAATGTGTCAGTGGGTATCCAGCTGTTCAAACACAGAAGAAGTCTTCAGGAATGCATCCTAGTTTAAATTTTAGATATATCTGTCAAAATAGTCTTATCAGATAAATATTAAACAACAATCTAAAGTCATTTGAGAAGAATGTATCCCCCTGAAACACTGCTTCAGCTCTGCTGTCTTCATGCTTCAGAAAACAGTATTTTGCCATTTGAAGCCAGCTCCTTTCAAGTGACAATTCAACAAATCTATCTGCAGAGGAATCAAGCACGATTAAACCCAGCAAGGGCTGAATATCCTCCATGCTAACAGGCTAACTGGAGCGTTTCTCTCTCTATTGCTGAATAACCTTCATCGTTGCCTGACTATCTTTTGCTGGTCTGCAGATCTTGTTGTTATCTATCTATCTATCTATCTATCTATCTATCTATCTATCTATCTATCTATCTATCTATCTATCTATCTATCTATCTATCTATCTATCTATCTATCTATCTATCTATCTATCTATCTATCTATCTATCTATCTATCTATCTAATTTTAAACTATAGAGGGGAGAAAGAAATACCAGGAGGGTAACGCTGAGGAGGAAACGACATCTGATGAGGAGGATTCAGGGTCAGAAGAGGTGGAAAATAATGAAGAGGTGAGAGATCCAACATATAGACCACATGCCACTTCTTTGTCTGAAGAAGTTCCCACATCGCCTACATTGAAAAAAATGATACTTAACCTAAGCCTAACCTGAAAAAAATTACACTAATTTGTTTACACTAATATTATTAGTTTTTCTCAAATAATATGTCTGATTTGGTTGAACTCTAAAATTTGATCCAATATCAATCAAGATAATCGTTTAAACAAAGTCAAAAATTTACATTTACACAAAGTAAAAAAAAAAAGAAAAAAAAAAAAAACATTATGAAGACCACGTGTTGTTCTAATTTGTTTCAACTTAATTTTTCATTTTGAACAAACCTAGTATTTATAATCCCTATCTCATTTAAACTTTTACTTCAGAGAAAATTGATTAAATTACTCTAATTTTGTTACAAGCAATATTTTTAGGTTTCCTCAAGTCAATCTCTCGAGTTGGTACAAACTAATACCTCCTAAGTCAATGTATTGTATTTACTTTATTCACAAACAAATTCCAATTCTTTTATCAACTGCATACCCTTCTTACTCATGGTCACAATAAATATAAAGTAAAATAATTCATATTCTTACCCAGTGTTATTTATAAGTGAGCCAGTCAGTGGCTCACAAACATGTGTTTGAAAAACTATTTGTAAAACAAATTATTTTTTTAACATTAAATACTATTTGAATTTACTTGGCTGAAATGCATTATGGGAATAACTTAGATCAGCTAAAGCAGGGTCACATGACACATGACATGGAAATCTCTGGCCTGAAGTGAAAATGCTGTTTCAGTAAAATCAGTATTTTAATTTAATCCAAGGTGTTTACTTTTTGCTTTCAGGCAAGCTGAACCGAACAGGTTGTTTCACTTTTTTCAGTGTACTGCAGAAACTTAAGACGGGTGTGAGGGGAAGGAAAATGATGAGTATGATGATTAGGTTGAATCTGAAGCTAAAATGAAAGAGGTGTCAGGAGAGGACTGCACTTATTAAGGTGAAGAGGATGGATGAACGGATGAGGACGAATCTGAGGACCCAGCTGAGATAGAAGAATATTTCAAGTCAGAGGATGAAACACTGATCCAGTCTTCTTCGGCTCCTCCTGGCCTATCACTCAAAGAGTATAGGTGCTAATTTTCCTCAACAGAGTGATTAAAATATGTGAACAATTTGCTGACAAGTTCAATGCATACATCTGCAATGATCATGCCATTACCACCTGAATTGTTAGACCGTTGGTTAGTTTTCATTTAACTGTCAGTTAGTTTTGAAAAGTTAAATGATTTGGAAATGAATACACTGACATGGTTTATATGTCAGGTAATGGGTTGGACTGAACTCACACTAAAGGTGTAACAGAATTGATTGAATACATTTATTGAGTTATTATTGATATTAGTGATGACATGATGCTGCGAGAGAGAAATAGTGAGCAAGCCTTTCTATTAGCAAGGACAGACACAGTGGTGTAAAACATAACAAAAGCTCTCCACAGTTTATTCTGAGA
Organism: Labroides dimidiatus; assembly: GCA_030710495.1. NCBI lineage: Eukaryota > Metazoa > Chordata > Actinopteri > Labriformes > Labridae > Labroides > Labroides dimidiatus. The sequence continues at coordinate 29,503,173 of CM061150.1, read as the reverse complement.
GCTGAACGAGCTGAAGATGGGGACTGTTCCTTTAAAAAGAAGACTGACAAGTCATAGTGACATTTCATGAAACGTGTCTATGCAGGTGAGTGAGAGATGATTTCTATTGGTTGTTGGTTTAGCATTCTCCAGACTGAGCTGCCTCTGCAGATGTATAACACTGTTGTCTGGATTTTTCCTCCTCTTTTCGGTGGTGTTTCTGATTTGTTACAGTCCCCAAAGCTTCCCCTTGTCTGCTGTCAAACCAAACCAACCGAGCCCTTTTACAATATTGAAAGTTTTTGATTTCTCAAAGGTAAACACGAGTTGCATTCTGCGGCAGAGTTCATCTAAAAAACATCTCCTCTCTGAACTCCATCTCCTCCGAGCTCTCGGCTCATTCAGCCTCCTTTCCCTCTGAGTTTTTCTCAGGGCGTGAACTGAACATGAAGTGTACTCCCTCATGTGTGCAGAGCTTGACGACAGCGGTGTGTGGAATCAAATAAAACCAGGAAACAGTTGGAGTCTGTAGCAGCTTCCAAACAAAATCAACAAAAGTTATTAATCCACAGCTCAGAGTAAACTAATCGGAGCCTTGTGCACTGATTGCAAAATAAAAAAATGAAAATCCCAGGACTAGTTAGTTTGACATCCAGCCTGTCAGTCAGTGGAACTCCCAGTCCCTGAACCATGGATAAAATCTGCAGGAAAATACATTTAATCAGCTGGAGCTTAGCTTCTTCCTCTCCACATGGTGTACAAGTTGTGAAACACATGTTGGCATACTTAGGGAATCCCTCGAGTCACTCAGTAACAAATAATTACAGAATATTAGCTTAGCTTCTGCAGCTCATCTGTTACACTGAAACTGCTACAAAATCCTGTTTCATTGGTCTCTCTGTGTTAGTGAATCCTCATCTGTGACAAACAAGTTTCAATTTGTTTTGTGTTAAGTAGTTGGCCTCACACCCTGAAATACTTGATGACTGCTTCTTACTCAGGTCAGCTATACGTGCTTGGCTTTATCATAAACTGTGGAATTAAAAATAAGGAATGACGGCTGATGAATAAGTTATTTAAGCTATAAAACTAAAGCTTCCATAGAAAGTTTTCAGTCTACATTAACTTTGACTACATAATTAACAATCAACTGTGTGTAAGAACCAAAGAATATTGGTTAAAGTCAGTGTTGGTATTCAGATTTAGATCGACTTTTTGTTATTCTAATTAAAATGATCTTTATGTCCTGATGTCAATCAATCCATGATGTGTTCTTATAATACAGTGAAAAATATCTGCTGTCAACAGCAGGAGTAAACCTGGGATAACACCAACCAATGCTAGCGTTTAGGATCCAATTTATTAAACCAATCAAATCCTGTCTTGCTGTGCACGTTCATTTTACTGGCATGCACTAGCCAATGGAGTCAGATCTGTCTCAAAATTCACCAATGCACAGAAGGATTCACAAATGTATTTCTGACTCACACACAAATGTTTATTGTTTTGTATATATTTAATAGAAATTCACAAATATGCGGCGCATCTACGAGCTGCTCTTCATTTGTGAACCTCGCTGCATTCGTGTGTGGATTTTTTAGTCTCCCCTGACGCGCTTAGATTCACAAATGCATTTTTTTCAACAGGGAAATGTCTGTAGTAGAGTTTAATCCCGGGACACGGGATTCCCGGGAAATCTGATAAAAACAGTTTCTCGATTCCCGGGAAAGGATGTGTCGGGAAACAGGGGGGAAAAAAATTGCGCCTCTATTATAGTGTTACGGTAATGTTAATGTAGGCTGCGGTGCTTCACTGTAGTTACGGTAACACAGACTCGCTTACGCAGCAGTAGCTACTGGCAGCTACCTCATGTGACGACGTCTGCGGCGTTTATATAATAGAGCTGTAATCTGTATCATTACATGGTCTATTTTAACAATTTTTATGAAGCTAAAATTGCCGCCAGGGTGTATTTTTCTGTTGCAGCGCGATGCGCAGTTGTGTGCCGTTTTCTTTCGTTTAGTGTAACCTCTAGGTTAGGCGTTAAAGAAATACGCCTGCCCTGCTCTAAAAATGGAATATTTCGTTAACTACTAATTATAATAGCTTATTGTTCCTGTTTGCAGCCTAAATCTCAACAGCCACAGAGGAATGCATTTTACATAATGGTTTAGGTAATCATTAAATGGTTTACTTCATCGTATTTCGTCAGGGAGTTCTGTCAACGATTAGTTTCATTAGGGTTGCTTTTTGCTGCGTAAAGCTTTTCAGAAGATCAGTTACAGACAGTGTGTTTGGCTTTTTAGCATTGCAGCAGATGTGACTCCTGAGTCCCGACACGCACGGAGCTCTCTTTCATCATTCATAGCCTGTGCTGATGGACAAAAACTGTGTTCCTGCGCCCTAATAATGATAAATATAACATGCAAAAAATGTCATCTTGGGATTGAGGAACAAATTGGCTAATTGGCTTAGCTGCAAAAAAACCCCCAAAAACAATTCACTGGGATTCCTGGGATTCCCGGGATTCCCGGGAAATTAAATGTATTTCCCGGGATCTGATCCCTCTAACTTTTGGGAAAAATATTAAACCCTAGTCTGTAGCCCATAGGTGTCAAACTCTGGCCCGCGGGCCAAATTTGGCCCGCAGTGTAATTATATTTGGCCCGCGAGGCAATTTCAAATTAATATTAGAGCTGGCCCGCCGGTGTTATACAACAGTATTTGTTTTCAAATGTATTAGCCTGTTAAGAAGCTAATTTTGACATTTACCTCAGAAGGCTGCAAACAGAAAGGAGGCATTCAATTTTTATTTAAATTTTATTTGATATGCCATTAATGTTTTTTATTATTATTAATATTAGTAGTAGTAGAAGTAGTAGTAGTATTAATAGTATCCAACTCGATTTTGCACGCCTGCACATTAAAGTTATATAAGCCTTGCTTGTTCAGTATTCTTTGATAAATCAAAACTTGTTTGGTTCCATATTAAAAGGTTCATTTGTTCAACCTTGGCCCACGGCTTTGTTCAATTTAAAATTTTGGCCCACTTTGTATTTGAGTTTGACACCCCTGCTGTAGCCAATCAGATATCTCTCTCCAGTTCAGCCAATCACAGTAGTGTAGATTTGAGAGTGTTTTTAATGCGACTGCTTTAGTGTTCACCTGTGTATATGGAAGTACTAAAAACAGCATGGATATCACGGGGACGCCACAACTAAAATCTGATCATAAGCTGTATATATTTTAAACACATGAAGATTATTCATATTGGGGCGGCTGTGGCTCAGTTGGTAGAGTTGTCGCCCCACAATCAGTAGGTTGTGGGTACGATTCCAGCTCCTGCAGTCACATGCCGAAGTGTCCTTGAGCAAGACACTGAACCCCAATTTGCTCCCACTGTTGTTCAGTGGCGTATGAATGTGGTGTGAATGTGTTAGATATAGCTGATGGCTGTTAGTTTCAGTTGGCCATTCAGTGTGTGAATGTGGTGTGATTGGGTGAATGAGCTAGCAGTGTAAAGCGCTTTGAGTAGTCTAAGACTAGAAAAGCGCTATATAAGTACTGGTCCATTTACCATTCATATTCATGCTAGTTTTCCATGACTATCAACCCTGCTTTTAATTATTTGGGAAAGTTCATGATTTATATAAGAGATAATTTATGGTTAGCAGATGAAAGTCTTGTCCACCCCTTTGGGGTTCCATTTTCCATAACTACCTGTAAACCAGGTTGCAATGGTTCATATGGGGTAAAAGGGTAAAAAAAAATACTTAGAGGTCTAAAAGTGTAGTGCTTTAAAGGGGTCATATTATGCAAAATTCACTTTTGAATGGTTTCTCATAATAATATGCACCCCCAGCCTGTTAACAACACCCCTCAACATGAGGAAATTCTATCCTCTCCCTCTCCTGCAAGCTGCACTTTTCAGAAAATCGCTGCTCCTGGGAGCAGTAATGAGCCGTTTTAGAAATCGCCCTTTGTGACGTCACAAAGGGCGCGAATACTCCGCCCAGCTCCCTGATTGGCTCCCTACCAAAGGTAGTTCTGCCTCCAAAAGCTTTCCCCCCACCCTTTTCCCGGTCCTCAGTCATTAGTCAACACTAGTCTAACATGGCAAAGGTAAGAACAAAGCATGGCAAATGCACTGTTGTTGGCTGCATGGAGCAGCACAAAAGTCTTTTTTTTACCTCCATCTTCACCTGAAACTTTGATGGAAGAGTGGATTAATTTTATTTATGCCGGCGAAATACCTACAACAACCAAAAATGTTGTATGTTTGTGCTCACCACTTCATGGAGGACTGCTTTCTGAACGAGGGACAGCTCAAAGCAGGATTTGCAAAGACTTTAAAGCTGAAACCTGGATCACTTCCAACTATCCGTGACCCAACTAAGGTAAGAGCTTAAAGTTTCAGTATTTTATGCTGCTTTACTGTAGTGGCCTACCCAGCCTCGTAGCCTGTTGACTTGTTAGCATGGCAGCTAACGTGAGTCGGTGTTGGTAATATACACGTCACACAATAAATAAATAATTGAAGAGAAGTTTTGTGACCATATATGTCATATAGAGCTATCTTTACGCAATATCTCTTTAGTTTATGTATGTAACTTTTTTTCGCGGTGCTTTTTAAGCAGCTGTTGTGAGCTGTTGTTGTTGTGGACGCTAGTATTGGGGTTGTTTGTGTCTAAAAAATCAAGCTGATAAAGCTGCATTCAGATAAAAAGCTATACGGACATAGAATTCGGTGTTTTGTTTATGCATGTAACTTTTTTCGCGGTGCTTTATAAGCAACTGTTGTTGTTGTGGACGCTAGTATTGGGGTTGTTTTGTCTAATAAATCAAGCTGATAAGGCTTCATTCAGATAAGAAGCTATACAGACAGAATTCGGTGTTTTGTTTATGCATGTAACATTTTTTTGCGATGCTTTTTAAGCAGCTGTTGTGAGCTGTTGTTGTTGCTGTTGTGGACGCTAGTATTGGGGTTGTTTGTGTCTAGCCATCATACCGGCGAACTGTGTTTGTAAACATCAGAGCACGCGCCTGAACGCAGGCCACGCCCCCCTCCTCTATAAAAAGAGGGGCAGGTAGGGGCGTGGCCTGCGCTGAAGAAGGGACAGCCCACAAAAACAGCTTATTCTCAGTAGAGCTCTCTAGAGCATAGGTGTCAAACTCTGGCCCGCGGGCCAAATTTGGCCCGCAGTGTAATTATATTTGGCCCGCGAGGCAATTTCAAATTAATATTAGAGCTGGCCCGCCGGTGTTATACAACAGTATTTGTTTTCAAATGTATTAGCCTGTTAAGAAGCTAATTTTGACATTTACCTCAGAAGGCTGCAAACAGAAAGGAGGCATTCAATTTTTATTTAAATTTTATTTGATATGCCATTAATGTTTTTTATTATTATTAATATTAGTAGTAGTAGAAGTAGTAGTAGTATTAATAGTATCCAACTCGATTTTGCACGCCTGCACATTAAAGTTATATAAGCCTTGCTTGTTCAGTATTCTTTGATAAATCAAAACTTGTTTGGTTCCATATTAAAAGGTTCATTTGTTCAACCTTGGCCCACGGCTTTGTTCAATTTAAAATTTTGGCCCACTTTGTATTTGAGTTTGACACCCCTGCTCTAGAGAGAGTTTTCAGGCTGGCTAAAGTCCAGTAAAAAACAGTTTTTTGAGATAAAAAACTTCATATTGACTATTCTGGGACCTCTAAGAGCTATATGAACCTGCAGAAAAAGAGCATAATATGGGACCTTTAAAAGGTGTTGATAAAGTTTTGAAATGAAATCCAAATAAACAGGAAGCCAATACACAGAGGTCAGGATCGGAGTTAAGTGGTCCATTCTCTTGATCAGTGATCAGTCTGAGTGCAACATCCTAAACTAGATATGACCTGAGACATACCAGAAAATCATTACAGTGAAATCAACAGCATATGTTAGGCAGGAAACAAAATGAAAATCAATGAAAGATAATAAAAAAATCTGATGAATACTAAAAATATACAGATAAATCAATAAATAAAATAAATATGTTAAACGATGGTAGTAATGCAGCCTAAGGCGAAAAAAAAAGAGAATTACTGCAAATCAAAAAGCAAAATCAAAAAGCAGATTAAAAATCAAGTCTTTAGTCAAGATGTTTTTGTCCACAGGCAGAGTCCAACAGTTCTGGAGCATGAAAAACAGAAAGCTCCCTCTCCAGCAGGACACATTAGAAACATTTGGAAGGGAAGCACTCGAGGACTGCAGTGATCCATCTGGAACATGAAACAAAGGAACATCCGTAGCTGTGGTGTGGAGGAGCAGGGCTGCATGGAGGTTTGAAGCTCATCTTGTTCAGCTAGTGTGGCAAATGAATGTACATGCATTAAGTTGACTCCAAACCGGCAATGAAACCACATTCTGCCATCATGCTGCTCTGATTCTTGCACACTGAACTCTCCAACTGCACATTACTGACTTCCCATTGTGTGATTTCCATCTACATTGAAGTTTGAAAGGCACATGGTGTGAACACAACAGCTGAAGCTAACAGACACATCACTGTACACCTCCGTTTACGGCTCTACTCCTACAGCTGACAATGAATCAGAGATTAGACTGTGCTGCCACCATTTCCCCTGAAGTGGGTTACATGTTGCAGATGAAACGTCTCTGTGACATTAATATTCACTCTTAAAGAGAGGGTATTCTGCTTTTTCACACATAGAATTATAATGGATATAAAACAATCAATTAAATAATAATAATGATAATAATAATAATAATAATAATAATAATAATAATAATAATAATAATAATAATAATAATAATAATAATAATAAATCATATTAATTTAGTAATTTATTGTTTTAATTAAAGAAATGATCAAATATAATGAGTTTCCCTTTGGAGATTAATGAAGTACATTTTATTCTTCTTTTCTATTCTAAAATGATAAAAATAGTCTGTTATAAAAATATCACAAGCTCTCTTCAAGACTTGCTGAAATGATGAGGTCATCACATGAGGATCTCTTAACTGGTTCATGACATGTTGAAGGAGTGACCCTCAAACACCAAGGTCTGGCCAAAGCTCTGCCCCCAACAGGCCTCTAGAGGGCTGGCCAATCAGAGAGAAGTGGGTTTGTGGAGTGGGGGACCTTAAAGGGGCAGCGACTCAAACAAAGTGCCCCTATAGAGGCTGAAATAAAGGTTTTCCAAAACACCAGTGTGGGAAAAAAAAAAACATGTTTTTGAGCAGTAAATCATATAAAACTTCAACAAAGAAGCACAGTCTGCCCCCTCTTTAAACTGTCTTTAAACTGAGCCCATGGTTTCAGTAACCCCTCTTTTGACCCCTCTGTGTGATGGTGCGAGAGGATGAGGCCTGAGCTTAGTAGAGGGCTCAGTTATGAATCAGCCTTGTAAAATGAAGAACAAAATACATTTATAGTCATACATTTTTATTAGTGGTGGGACTTTATCGCGTTAATTCGATAATTAACGCGGGGGGAAGTTAACGGCGTTAAAACAAAATGACGCATTTTAACGTATTTCATTTTATAGTCTATATCACACAGAACGGTTCTCAGTGCACGAGTTTCTGGCAGACAGCACCTTGCTTAGCTCGGTGGATGGAAAATTTACCTTTAAAAAACAGTCGGATGGAAGCCTGGATTCACACATACTCCGTGAGCGGGTCCGTCAGCGCGAGCCACTTCACACTGCATCCGTCTCAGGAGCGGAGCGCAGCTCAGCGTACTCATAGCAGCTGGATACACAAGATCACAGGAGAACCACATGTTCCTGCAGGAATCACACCCATGACAACTACTTTCATGATATTTAGTATGTTAAACTCACCTGCCCTCCCAGAGCTTCATTAATTCAGTCCTTCCCTTTTAGTCTCTGTTGGTGTCCTTATATAAAGGATGTGTCATATTGTATAGAATTATAAGGTTTTCCGCCTCCAATATAAACTTTTCCTCATCCATGGCGTCAGATTTCCTCTGGGTCTGACCCGCTGATGACTGCTGGCCCTGTGCCAGTGTCGTAGTTTTGATATACAAGGATAATTTTAGGATCGACAGGCTGAACATGGTGCTTTATTTTGAAAAGACCGGAAACTCTGATTGTTTTTCGTGTCTGTTTTCCTGTTTGGTACGATCTGCTCTGCGGAGATTGACACGTTTTAAAAAAAACATCTTTTGAGCAAAATAAACAGGATTTTGTAGTTTAAACTTCTGTATGTGACTATTCAGTGATTTAGTCTTCTACCAAAATCTGTTTGAAAAGTGTTGCTTCTGATGTTGAATATCGATGCGATTAAAATGCGATTAATTACGATTAATTAATTACAAATGGCATAATTAATTCGATTATTTTTTTTAATCAAGTCCCACCACAAATTTTTATATTTGGAGATTATTTGGTTAAAATGATACTATTTCAGAATCCCAAAAGTTAAGGTGACCTGCTCTTGTACGGATCTTGAAATGTTTACATCAGCGTAGTTGTTTTTTTATATATATATTTTCACAAGGGCATGCTAAAACAAAAAAAAAGAAAAAAATCTTCTCCAAAGTCATTGCTCTTGTGTATGCATTATGTGGGTATTTTGGCCATGTATTGAGTAATGCTTTGACTTAACTGCCTGTTAATTGGCTTGCATTGAAGAGCAGCACACTGTGTTTCTGTTCTCATGAGCACTGATTTATCTCCATCTCTCTGAAGATGATGTAACACCTGTAAATGGAGCCACGCTCGGCCTGGTTTCCTGTGGTGAGCGCCTCCTCCTTGTTTCCTTTTGTAAAGGCTGCCAACTGCTACTGTTGCATCTTTAAAAGAAGCAGAGGAAGTCAGAGAACAGTCAAAGCGGGCGGCGGAGGCTCTCTTTGAAATCTGTTCGCTGGATTGAATTCATGTTCTGTATGTTACCTGACCGGAGGTTTCAGCTGAGGAGGGAGGCAGTCTGTGGGTCAAAATCTGTAAATCACATTTGCAGAAGTCTATCAAGAACATAATTAGAGGGTAATTAGGATGCACTTTACTAAATACAAAAGCAATCAGTGAATCTCAAGAGGCTGTGGATGCTAAGAGATGTGTTACACTTGGTCTCATATTTATCTCTGTTGTTATCTGTGTGACGTCTGTTTCCTGTGTTTACTCTGCAGCTGCTGCTGTTTCAGCTCTAAAGGGAGTTAAACACATGAGCAGCCGACGATAACATCTTTGGTCTAGGTTGCATTTTCTACTAACAATTATTGTTGTCATGGCAACAGCAGAAGCACATCCTTACAGGTAGGTGGTGTGAATACAAGGTCAGCTCCTGATAGTGAATAAGATCGTCTGAATAGAAATGTTTCAGCTCTGATTGTGATCAGGTGTGAAGTCCGTGTTATGATCTGGTTCTGGAGTGTATAGTTATTGTTTACATGTTTCTGTTTTCCCTTCTCGGATGTTTTTTTTTTTTTTTTTTTTTTTTTTGTTGTTGTTCTCTACTTCCCCGAGGTTGGAAAGGCTACCACAGCTTTCAAGGAGATAAGAGACAAACAGACACAACAGGAACACTAGATCCTTAGAGGTCACTTCAGCACAACAAGATTTAAAAAAGCTGGACCGATCAATCAGTCAATGCATGTGTCACTACGAGCAGCATTAAACTGGAGGCTCAGACTGGAATGTGTCCTGGAGGGATGAAGATGACCAGTTGAACAGTTATTTAAAAGCCCTGCAGCTGTTTGACCTTTGACCTAAAGTTATAAATAGCTGCTAGGAATCAGGCATCATGGGAATGTCTCCTGAACCCATGACAAAAACAAGCTAACAACACCATGTCACCAGGGTTCACTTCGAGGTGTCACTCATTCATACTTGTATCTTTCCTAAACTGTGTCAGACATAAAGCTGTCACAGCCTTTTTTCTGTCACTTAGATTTTGTTGAGATACAAGACAGCTTTGTGCCTTTGTGAACAGACAGAATATATTAAAGCTGGAGGCTTCAGTCTCATTTTGACTCAAAATGTTTTTTATCAGGAGCAGAAGGTATCTGATCTTTGGGAGGACTGAATGTTAATGCTTTAGCTCTCTCTTTTCTCTGAGTTTTCTCCTGTGAATTGTTTCAAACATGCCGTGTGGTCAAGTGATATTACTCTGAATCTACTTTCCTATCGTGTGACCAGTACACATCCCTTTTTTTAAGAATTAAGAAAACTAGACAATTTCCACGGAAATCGTGAGAGGGGCTCGGGCAGCATGCCACCGGTTTCATCAACCTCCTGTCTGAAAATATGAGACAATGCAGAAGTGCTAAAATCTGCATCCACACATTTTGTTTCTGGTGTAAGTAAGGGCACGACAAGGGCACCTCTGTGTGTAAGCTTTCATTGATAATACATTGTTTGTAAGACACACACACACATACACACACACACACACACACACACACACACACACACATACACACACACACACATGCACGTTTGTGTGGTTGGAGTTGGGGGGTTTTGTGTTAACTGAGGTCCATTAAACAGTATTATCAACACACACATACACATATAGGCGCTTTGCGTATCCTTTCAAAGACAAAAACACCTCTGTGTATACACACACACACACACACACACACACACACACACAAACATATGCCCACTGCGTGCGCTTTAATGTGAGGGGGCTTTGTGTGAACTGAGGTACCATTAACATCATCAGTACATACACACACACACATACATACACGTTTGCACCTTATATGTAATTTTAAGGACAAGAAAACTTGTGTGTTAACTTTCAGTGATAACACATTGTTTCAATTGAGTTTTTCGATTCAAAAGAAACCCTGGCGCTGTGTGTGACAGTGTGTGTTTGTTTTAATAATGTAGCCAGGCTCTCCGAGAATGTCAGTGGCTTCGCCACGAGCCACTCTCCCCCATAGCTTTGCTAATGGGGAGAGTGGCTCATGCGAAGCCAGAGCCCCTAATGAGGCCAACTCGTTAATAGCTAGTTATAATGAAGCTAAGTTGTTACTGGATAGCTAGCTATGAATAAGCTTACTGGTTACAAGCCAGATATTAGTTATAAAACATTAAAAACATTTTTCTATTCAATGAGAAAGTCATATGAAGATCAGAGTGTTAACCTGTCACCTCTGACAACAACAGTGGTCACAGTTTCTGGTGCAGATGGAATGTGTTGTTGCTTCAACTGATCTGCACAGGCTATTCCTAACTATTTGAAATCTCATGCTACTTTGGACAAATGTAACATACAGAAGAAGCTACACTGCTTAACTAAAAAAAAAAAAAAAAAAAAAAAAATTGAAAGAAAAGAAGTCCCTTTGAAGACCCCACAATTGTCATGGTAACAGGAGAACTGTTGGGGTTTTTTTTTAAGTTAAAACATTTTATTGGATTCCCTGACCCCAGAAATGTACACTTTAACACCAAATTCATCATTGTAGCCATAACAGAAGTAAGTATATGGACTCTAGAGTATTTTTGGCGAATCTGCAGACATTTTTTTTTTTTTAAAAACGCATCTATTTCAGATACAAAATGTGATCTCACTTGTGTCTTAGAACATATTTATTTCTTTTGCCCTAAGGTACTTCCATAGCAAAGGGGACCTTTGCATCATGACTTGAAGTCAAAAGCCTATTTTTTTTGGCCAACCCTCCCTACTAAGTAGAATAAAATGCAATTGTTGAAGGAGTTCTTTACACATATTATCATTATGTAAAGGAAAAACTTATATACACATCTCAAGATTCACGTAAACATGTTATGTTGATATAATCACATGCAACCATGAAGAATATCTAATTGATTTACTAGAAAGGATGTCTTAAGGGTTTGCTGTCTAAAAGGTTTACAACCTTTATTATGTATTAAGGCCTTTGTATGAGAGGCCTGACTATCTTCTTCAATGTTTTTGTTTTGTTTTTTTTTTCATAAATAACTGGACAGACCTTGAGGACTTTGTTTGAAATCTTTGTGTGAACCTCTCAATTCTAGCCTAGGGAGGATTCCACTCTGGATACTGAGTGGCCCAGAGGAGATAAATTTTTTCACCTCTCTACGCCAGTGTGTGAGGAAGATAGAGACTTATTTACGCACATAGACAAATTCTTGTGTCTGTAACTGTGTGAAATGTATTATCATGTGACAAGGAGGTGGACACCAAGTTACTATAAAATGTACACTGAAGAGATTTCCTCTTCACCGAGAGGCAGTCGCCTTAGTTGTAAACTGCTCGCTCCTACGGTAAAGTTCATTGAACGAAACTCTACTCTCTGTGTTCATTCTGTGTTGCCTGTGAGTCAGGGCACAGGGAAAATTCTCCTGACAGCAATGAAATAAACAAAACAAAACAAAGCAAAACAAATACACACACCAAAAGGTATTATGTACCTAGACGGGTAGATGGACTTTTCATATAACCGCTGGTATCCACCTGTTTCTTCACAAGCCGATGAAGATGAATTTCTGTTTACTGACACTGAATGTTTATAAAATATATATCAGAGTTGGTGGCATTAAAAAAAACTGACAAATGAACAAATAAGCTGGTTTGAAGGGAACAAATTATCCCAATTGTACACCCAACATACACCATTACATACAAAAACAGAATCATAGAGTTGTGTTTTTTTATTTTATTTTTTATTTTATTTTGCTTAATGATATTTACAATATATGTACAAGTTACTTAATCTATCTAAAGGTTACTTAACAAACTATCTAAAGGTTACTTAACAAACTATCTAAAGGTTACTTAATAAACTATCTAAAGGTTACTTAAACTATCTAAAGGTTACTTAACAAACTATCTAAAGGTTACTTAACAAACTATCTAAAGGTTACTTAACAAACTATCTAAAGGTTACTTAACAATCTATATACAGGTTATTTTACAGTGTATGTACAGGTGGAACATCAGTTCAGTTTTCCTCTGCCTCATCTTTAACTGCAACTGTTTCCCCTTTTCCTGCCTTTTTTGCAGCCTTTTTGATCTTTTTTTGGCTGCCTTTCGTGTCTGCTTCTGCAGCCCTTTTCAACTCCTCTTCTGCAGCCTTTCTCATCTCCTCATTCTCAGCCTCTCCCATCTCCTCTTTTCTTGCTGCCTTTCTTGCAGCCTTTTTGGTCTTTTTGGCTGCCTTTCTCCATTCTTTTTCTGCGTCCCTTTTCATCTCCTCCTCTGCAGCGTTTCTCATTTCCTCTAATGCAGCCTTTCTCATCCTCTCCTCTGCAGCATTTCTCATCTCCTCCTGTCTTGCTGCCTTTTTTGCAGCCTTTTTGATCTTTTTGGCTGCCTTTCCCGTCTCTTTTCCTGCATCCCATTTCATCTCCTTCACTGCAGCCTTTGTCATCCTTTCCTCTTTTGCTACCTTCTTCATCTCCTTTTTTGTAGCCTTTTTATCGCCTTTTCTGTCCTCTTCTGGGGAACCTTTAACCTTGTCTTTGCCCTTTTTCAGACCTCCTTTAACCACCTCTTTTCTGACCTCTTTTCCCTCTCGGGCAGATTTTGACCTTCCTGGTTTTTGCTCAGGTTCTGCTCGTACAGCTCGAGTTCTTCTGATCCCCAGGGGACGGCCGTAAGTGTTTTCCCAGGTATGAGGGGGGAAAAAAATCCCAAATAAAGCCTGGGCCACAAGACGACTTGAGGCAAGTACTCGTGTTGCCATTGCAAAGCAGATTGTCAGCCTTGTTTTAGTGAAGAAGTAAACTTCTCTCAGCCCGGTGTAACAGGTTAGGATTCCTGCTTTGGCCAGCGCATAACAAGAAGTATTTTTAACCACAAGAGGCTGTGGTTGATCCAGGATACTTTTTCCTTTTTTTGAAGCTTGAGTCTTCAAACAACTCTGGTCAAGCCTTAGTAAACTGGGGCTGCCAGGTCCCAGACTAGACTTCACTATGCCACCAACCTTTGGACGAACCAACGCAGTGAGCAGGTAGAAGGGCATGTTTGCTAACTGAATGTGAATTGAAGATTAAGATGTCAAGTGACTGTTAAATTGAGAGTTCTGAGGGTGTTCTGTGGAGGGCTATAGTCTATAATTCCGAGATGAAGGGACGTGATGTCATAGGGCTGAAGAATCAAGTGGCATTTTTTAAAATGAGCATTTTTCAAAATGTGCAGTTTTTTTAAATGAAAAGTCCAGTGACCTATTTAAGTTGAAATGCTGAGTCAGCATTTCAATGAACCTGAATCTATGAATCTGTGAACCTGTTACTTCATAGAAGGGAGGGTTTGCGACTTTTGACTTCAACTCATGATGCAAAGGTCCCCTTTGCTATGGAAGTACATTAGGGCAATAGAAATGAATTTATCCCAAGACACAAGTGAGATCACATTTTGCATTGGAAATAGAGACGTTTTTTTCAAAAGTGGCCGCCGTTTTGCCAAAAATACTCTAGAGTCCATATACTTGCTTCTGTTATGGCTACAATGACAAATTTGGTGTTAAAGTGTACATTTCTGGGGTCAAGGAATCCAATAAAATGTTTTAACTTAAAAAAAACAACAACAACAACAGTTCTCCTGTTACCATGACAATTGTGGGGTGAATATGGACATTTCCTATAAAACTTGTGTCTTCAAAGTGACTTTTCTTCTTTTCTTTCCAAAACTTTATTTATTTATTTATTTTTTTATTTATTTTAGTTAAGCAGTGCAGCTTCTTCTGTATGTTACATTTGTCCAAAGTAGCATGAGATTTCAAATAGTTAGGAATAGCCTGTGCAGATCTGGTGCAGCAACAACACATTCCATCTGCACCAGAAACTGTGACAGCTATTGTTGTCAGAGGTGACAGGTTAACACTCTGATCTTCATATGACTTTCTCATTGAATAGAAAAATGTTTTTAATGTTTTATAACTAATATCTGGCTTGTAACCAGTAAGCTTATTCATAGCTAGCTATCCAGTAACAACTTAGCTTCATTATAACTAGCTATTAACGAGTCGGCCTCATTATTATTATTGAAGCAAACACATAGTCCACATGTTGCTAGCTAGTTAGCTTTACTATTTGATTGATTGTTGCATTTGTGAATGCTTGTTAATGCTCATGTTATCTATCTTATCTCATATCTATTAAACATTTAACTGATTTCCTTAATTAAATATTAGGTAATCGGCCAGTCCTTACATATGAAACCGATCTCATCCACCAATCGTATCTAACCAAACCCAAACCTTGTCATTTCCTTTATTTCATTAATTCATTCATCTTCTATACCTCTCAACTTCCTTTGAAGCTGTTTCTACCCCTTCCCACGCTGAGATCCTTCTTGCACGTTGTGCTTCTTAATGGATCAGTTATTGATCCGCATTACAGAGACTAATTCCCCCCCACCCCCCACCCCCTGAAAAATCATGCTAATGTTGCCACTGTTCTCAGAGTCCCCTACCATCCTGACTTTGGCTTGGCATGCAATGAAAGTACTCAGACAAACAATCAGCTACCTCCTTAATCCAGGTCAGACACCAGTCATGGGATCTGAACAACCACTCTTCGTACTGGCTGAGAAGATACTGTGGAGCGTGTCTGGTCACAGCTCTTACCAATAGTGGCATCTCATCTAGTGGCAAAGCTCAGGCCTTCAGTAGTGTTCACCACATCTGCAGATACATGCATCAGGAGTCTGTAGCTTTTCTCTGTATGCTCAAAAAGAAGGCTTATAATCAGTACATAAAAAGGCAACAAATGACATTGATGAGCTCAGCAATATCATCCCTCAGCCTTTCGATGAATGGCTCAAGTCACGGTGTGCCTCACAACTACAAGCAGATTTCTGGTTCAAGTCCATGGAGCTGGATCTTCTCATTCTTCAGGAGAGATATGTTCAAATCATGTGTTATTCATTCCCTTATACAATTCATATTCTTAAAGTCCCTGTGAGGACTTTCTAAGTGTCTTCAAAAAAATCTCACTTCTAGATATAGATAGAGATATAGATTATGAGGACCAAAGTTGGTAATTTCTAAATGCTAGATCTTAGCTTCCCAAATGGGTCAAACAGGATTGGATTGATTTATGACACGTTGAAGTCTGTATGACAACACCACGCGGGCTGACGAAGTTTAGTAGTTAGAAGAGAGAGTAATGGGAGAGTGATAGAGCACAGGCTAAAGGCTAAAGGCTAAAACACGAGCTAAACTGTTTGTGATAATGTTCATTCCAACCCACATGCAGCAGTTATACTGCAGTGATATGATCAAACTTGCAAGTCTGTCAATAAAATGAAGAGTGAGGTTACGTTAGCTCTGATTGGTAGATGAGCAGGACATAGGTATTCACTAACGTTACACGTTAGCCTATGTATTCATCTCACAGCACTGTGCTGCGAGTAGCACCAAAACATCCAGCTACTAACTAAAGCACAAACTGACAAAGATTATTTGTTGTCACATTTCAAATAACAGCGCTGTGTAACTGTTGGTAAATAACTTACCTCGACCTCTGGTAAGAAGTTGTCTTGAACAAAGAAAAGTAGTGTTAAAAACACTGATCGTCATTCATTTCCAAAACAAACACACGCCTTGTTAAGAGTCAAGTCATCATTACAGTGTGCGCATGACTCCAGCCAAAAGGTGTGGCTGAAATACACTTCAAACAGAGTCCTCGCAGCCTCTTTAAGTCAATATTAAAACTCATTCACACAGTTTTCAATTAAGTATTATTATTATTATTATTATTATTATTATTATTATTATTATTATTATTATTATTATTATTATTATTATTATTATTATTATAAGTTTGTCAAGTCCTGTCATTCAGTAGACTTCTCCCTCTACATGGAGACACTTGACTTTGATGCCATGGGTATTTGCACTGGATCATAGACACTGTCGCTCTAACTTACACATCCATATCTGTGATATGGCTACAATAGAAGAACCACATCCTTATCTCTATGTGGAGTTCCAGAGTGGTCACTTCATGGGGCAGAAGTAAAAACAAGCATTCTCCAAGATCCCCTATGACCAGATGCATGGGCAACTAACTGATTGGCGCAAGAATCACAATGGTGAGATCCTGGACGACCCAAACACTGTTCACCAAGAGCAGGTTGTTGGTCCTGAGCTGGCCCACCTAGTCTGAGAATTTGAGGATCAAAGGAATCAGATCAACAAAAGCACCATTAACAGTACCCAAAGTATCAATGTACATTTCTGTTATATTGCAAATTGAGAGATAACTATGCATTTCAGTGGTATGAATGATTTGTAATTTTCTTAAACTTTATCTTTAGACTAATGGGCTGGCACTGGTGGATCCCTTGTAGAGTTTGTGAAAAAAAAAATAAAAAAAAAGATCAGAGGACAGGATGCTGGATGGCGGTGACTGTTGGTCTGTCAGAAGAAAAGTGCTGTTGAATGCTGATGCATGTTCCACGAAGGGCTGATGTTGCTGTTGTTCATGATGGGTTGAAGTCAATGCTATCAAAACCACCAGTGGTGAAGACTGCCTGAGATGGGACCATGACACCACTCTGCTCCCTGTGACTGATCACTGAATTTGCTATATCTATGCTAGTGGTCATATGACCCACATATTCCTCTTCTATGCATGGCCTCCACCAAATTTCTACTCCCACTCTGCTTGTGTAGTTTTATTGCCAGAAATAGTAAAGCTGGTGTCTCCCTCTCTTTGTGAGGAGGAAAATTGCCAGACTTCTTGGATCTTTGTTTTACAGAGTTAAAAAATTAATTACTGCCCAATGGATGTTACAGCCTCAGACTTCTCAGGTCCAGGAGGTGGCTGATCAATACCTGATCCATCAAGAAGCATGTGCAAGTAGGATCTCAGCGTGGGAAGGGGTAGAAACAGTTTCCCAGGAAGTTGAGAAGAGATAGATATTAGGGGGTGCACTGATCACAACTTTCCGGCCAATCACCGATCTTTAAAGAGCGTGACGGGCCGATACCGATTTTGACCAATACCGATTTATTCATTTACTGACAGCATACACTTTCAATGTTCCAATCTTATTTTATTGAAAACGTTGAATAATACCTGTGAAACAGTACAAAGTTGATGTTTTACCTGCACACTGGGTAGCTAACAAGCAGCCTTAGGCTGAAAGTAAAATGAGTAAAATGACATCTAAGTAGAAGAAGATGTGTTTGAAGGATCTGTGGATCCATAAAGGTGTTAGAAGATAGATGGAGGACTTGGAAAATGGTGCTGCAGCCTTTCAAATGCCCAAACAAAGTGAATATGTGTCTCCTGTGTGTGTGTGTATTGGACTGTGTTTGCATGTTATTTGACTCCCAGCTGAGCTCAGCTGTTACCGTGGCAACCACAGCTCAAATCATAACAGAGTAACTGCAGTTAGAATGCTGCTCCAGCAGCTGAAGGCTTTGGGATTTCTGCTGAAACACAGTCTGTACAAGCGCACGCTGTGCCAAAACTGTGATAGATATGAGAAAAACGAGCACACTGTGAGAATCACAAGACTCTGAGGAATCTGTCAATGTGCATTTTATTTCTCCAGTGGATGCTGCGCCAAAATGGTCTTTATGAACGGTGACCAAGAAAGACCTCTCTGCTCCAGTAAAAGCTCGTCTGACCTTTACAAAGACATACCTAGAGAAAGACATACCTAGAGAAAGACAAAAGCTTCTGCTCATCTGTTCTGTGGTAAAATCGAACGCTGTGGTAAAAGCGCCGTGAGACGCTGTGAGACGCTGGCTAGCAGAGTTGCAAAAACGCTAACCTTTTAAGTAACTGTTTTTACTCGTTTTTAACTGAGCCGATCTCCTATACTGCTCTCCTGTGGAATACTGCTACTTGGTTGGATTGTTCGGCGTTATTTTTGCCATCTTAATCCCACATCACGGTAAAAAACCACCACAGTTAGTACTGAAGTACGGATTGACACCTTGTTTTTCTTTGCTGCTGCGGCTATCCTCCCCGCCGATAACATGCAGAGTGTTCAGTGTAAAGGCTGCATAACTCTCACACACACTCAAGCTGAGGTTACAAACCTTAAAGAAGACATTCGCAGGCTTTCTGAGGATTTGAAGCTGAAGGACGCCATGCTATCCAGCTACATCGACATGGCAGCCACACAGTCTAAGAGAATCCTGTCCATGCACTCCGAGATTTCGGATACCCTGCTGTGGGACCCCTCGCGTCCCCGACCTCCCTCCTGCTCGACTCCCAACCCCCGAGAGTCCTGGACAGAGGTGACGGTCAGGGGCAGGAAGATGAGGCTGTCTGGTTCCTCTCCACCACTACACCTCGCTAACCAGTACGCACCGCTGCAAGACGAGGCTACGGCAGAGCCGGGTGAGGGTAACCAGGTGGCCGGTTCGGTCTCTCCTCGTGTCCTCATTAGCTCTGCCCACTGCCCTCCGATGCTTGCCTGTGGTGCCCTCTCTGCCTCTTCTCCTCCCGCTGTGGCTGTCCCCTCTCCACCGGCTGATCCAGCTGCTGCTCCGTTTATAGTGGATACCGCCGCCTCCCCTCCACCTCCTTTTTCTTCTGCTCGGACATCCATCGGAGGCTACCGTGCTGCTGCTGTTTCCTCTCCTCCGGCCCCGACTTTACGTACCCCATCTCCGGTACTGCCCTCCCAACTGGACGGACCTGCTTCTGCCTCTCCCCCTCCTGCCCCCGTCACCGCCGCCAGAGTGACAGTAACCCCCGCTGCCGGGCGGCAACGCAGACAACGAGGGCGAACGTCTCCCTCTCACCGCCGAAAGCTGCTGCGAGAAGCGGTCAGAAGGCGGTCTAGTGGAACGCAGCCATTACTGGCTCGAAACTTTCCTCTGCAAAATTCACCCGATACCAACGCCATTCTACAACCGGTGAGTCCACGCCATCATAACATTGTGCATGCAGAGTCTCCTGAGGTCCACGCACAGCCCCTAACACCCCGCCCACTTTTCTCACCAACGACTCTATTAATAGGTGACTCTATTGTCAGGAATGTGCGTTTCTTTAATGCAACCACTCTCTGCCTGCCTGGTGCCACCGTCCCAGTCATCATTCATAACCTTCAGTCCGTCCTACCTTCGCTGCCCATTACCATTAAACGTTTTATTGTCCACGTGGGCATTAACGACACTGCTCTTCAGCACTCCGAACTCACTAAGGTCCACTTTCAACAACTGTTCAAGCTTTTAAAGCATACTGGCAAGTCCATATTCATCTCTGGCCCCACTGCACCATTGCTAAACTCCGCTCGTTTTAGTAGAGCTCTCTCTCTCCACCACTGGCTGCAATTCGCCTGTAGGACCCATGACCTGGGTTTCATTGACAATTTCAATCTGTTGTGGAATCGCTGGTCTCTTTTTAGGAAGGATGGACTCCACCCAAACAGATCCGGCTCACAGTTACTAGCAACAAACATCCAACACACAGTACAGCTCTCCTCATGTAACTGACTATCTGTCCCTGCCCACTCTTCTGGCTTTCTCTCTTTCTCAACCGCCCCACCTCTGCCGGCTGCTTCTGTCACCTGTACCCTGAACCATCAGCCAGCATCTCTCTCCGTCACTACAGCACCTACACTCCGCACAATCCCCCCTCACAGACCTCCTCCATCACCTCCACCTTTTCCGGTCAACATTGAGACTCTTATTTCAAATCGACGCCTGTTGAGGAGAAAACCCATCATCAACCCTGTGAGTTTCTCAAACCTGCTTTCCCCACAACTACAGTGTACTTCCTCTTCACCCCACCCATCGACATCACACCATCCCTCAAGAGTTAACAATGGAAGTAAATGCGAGGAGGAGGTGAGGTTTGCCTGACAGTTGGTCCTTCTCTGACTTAGTGCTTCATCCTCAAACAGAAGCACAACGAAATTACCTATGTTTTGATGTGTTTTTTATGTGTGTGGAGTGAAGTTTGTGGATTTACGAGCAGGTTGTTTCTGACATTTCTTGTGTGTCATCAGCTGCTGCTCCACTCTGACTGATGATGTCACACTCTGAGAGCTGAGTTTTTGGTGAAAAATCTCAAAAGTTTATGTTTCTTAAGGAGTGAAATCTCAAAAACAGTGAAAGATAGTTAAAAAAATGAAAGATGAGTGAAAAGTGGAAAGATAAGTGAACATTTTGAAGCAAGAATGGAGTCTGTAAGAGGAAGTATGATGAAGTTTGAGGAGCTCAAAGTTGAAGGGAGTTTTAGGAGCAAAAGTCTGAGTTCTCCGGTCATTTCAAATGGGAGATATTTTTGACAAAAAGTGAAATAATTCAAAAAGTTTAAGAGTTAGAGATTAGAAAAGTCATAGCACACATGTCCTAAAGAAGCTGAATAGTTTAAAAGTTGAACAGTGAAAAATCGGTGAAAAATTGTGGAAAGAGATAGGTGCCAAAAAAAACGTACAGAGGATGAAGAAGAAGAAGAAGAAGAAGAAGAAGAAGAAGAAGAAGAAGAAGTTGAAATGCTGACTCAGCATTTGACCTTCACACACATAGATGTGGTGGGGGTTTGGTCTGAACTGAGGTGCTCCGTGCGCCATTTCAAATGAAGATCCCCTCTGTGAGTTCATTTTAATGGTGAAACAAGGTTTAACAAAAATACACACACACACACACACACACACACACACACACAAAAAGAGCCATGCACGCTACACGTGCTTAAATGTGGTGGGTGTTTTGTGTGAACTGAGGTCCCTTAATCACAATCATAAACGCACACACACATACACAAAGGTGCTCTTCGCTTTCCTTTTCAAAGACAAGAAGCCTTCTGTGAGTGACCTTCATTGATAAAACTTTGTATAAATTAAAACAGACACACACCTACACACACACATAAACACCCACACACACAAACACACACACACACACACACAAACACACACATACACACACACAGACACTCAAACAAACAAACAGACACACAGATACACACAAAGAGACACACACACACAGAGACTCACACAGAGACTCACACATACTCACCCTAACACACACACACACACACACACACACACACACACACACACACACACACACACACACAAAGAGACACACACACACACACAGACTCACACATACTCACCCTAACACACACACACACACACACACACACTCACATAAACACACAAACTCACACACTCAAACACACACACACACACACACACACACACACACACGTACACAAAGACATGAGCATTACGCGCTCTTAGATGAGGGGTGTTTTGTGTGAACTGAGGTACTTTAAACATCTATACAGTCACACACACATACACGTTTGCGCACTTTACATGCCCCTTCAAGGACAAGAAAACCTCTGTGTTTAAGCTTTCATTGATAATACATTGTTTGAAATGAGTTATTTCATTCAAAAAGAATCCTGACTCTCTCAGTGTGTGTTAGTGTGTGTACTTGTTTTGATTATATAGCCAGGCTCTCCCAGAATGCCCCAGAATGTCCTTATGAGTCATCATTCATGAAGAGCTGCATGGTTTCCATGGTGATTTAACAGGGAGCAGCTGTGGAGATCAAAGGACACCTCTTTGTGACAGCTCATCTCTGGCCAGTTTTTGGGATAAGGTATGGGTCTGAACAAGTGCTTGCTATGCCAAAACCGTGATAGCTATCAGAAAAACGAGCACACCGTGAGAATCCAGAGTCTCTGAAGAATCTGTCAATGTGCAGTTTATATCTGTAGGGTCAAAAATTTGCTCTCACGGCCGAGTTGAAAATGAGTGATCCTTCTCTGAAAAACCCCAGAAATTCAAAATGGAAGTAAATACAAAGAGTTGGTCAGCTTGGCTGACCGTTGGCCCTTTCCTGACTAAGAGCTCCATCCTTTGACTTCAAATACTGCTTTGACAGAAGCTCAACGGAAATACCTACGTTTTGATGTATTTTCTATGACTTTGGAGTGAAATTTGTGGTCCTTCGAGCCATTTGTTTGGGAAGTTCCTTGTGTGTCATGAGCTGCTGCTCCCACTCTGACTGCTGATGTCACGCACTCTGAGAGCTGAGTTTTAGTGGGACATTCTGGGACATTCTGGGAGAGCCTGGCGTGCATGACTCTTTGTGTGTGTGTCTCTGTGTGTATGTATTTGGTTTATCAATGTTTCACCATTAAAATCAACTCACAGAGGGGTTCTTCATTTGAAATGGCGCGCGGAGCGTGCCTATGTGTTTGGTGTGTGCATTGATGATCGCGATTGAGGGACCTCAGTTCAGACCAAATCCCCACCACATCTATGTGTGCGACGGGCGTATGTATCTGTTTGTGTGTTTCTAGAGTGTAAAACTTATATGTGACAGTGGGCACAAAGTGCACATTTGTGTGAATGAGTTAAATATGACCTCAGTTAAACTAGAAACCACATGTGTGGATGTGTAACCACACATCAATCTCACCAAACACACCTATAGCCCATGAGTAGCTATTATTTTCCCACAGCAGTTAGGGAGAGGACACATTAGAAAGTATATCAAGAGTATGTATGCCAGCCGGCATGCCGTCTGAGCCCCTCTCACGATTTCCGTGGAAAAAGTTCATAAAGTAAACTGCTCTAATGATATTGAAGCACAAAAGCTGCTCCAGTTTTGCTCCTGATTGTGACTGAGAGGAACTGATAAAAATGCATTCAATCTTTACTGCTTTTCCCCTTAGGGGACACAGCAGGGTTTGAGTCTTAAGGTCTTTCCACACTGAGTCTGTTTTTTCATCTAAAATTGACTCTCATTAGAAAATAAATTTGATCCCACGTTACGTCAATCATTTTTGCACACGAACGGACGAACAAACAAAGATACTCGTTCCTGGGGGGACAGCTCAGGGCTTTTTGCCCTTTTCTGCCCATCTTTGGGGGGGACCAAGGCTCCAAAACACAGCAACCAAATTATAATTAATAGAGAAAATAGCTTTGATCAAGCTTACAGGGCTGTGAGGGGTCCCCACCTCCATCTGGGGTTGGTTTGGGATCTGGGGAAGGGATAGAAACCCTGGTTAGGGTAGTGGAGATTTGGAGGTGGGGACTCATCTCCTCAGACATATTTTTTGTCTAAAATTGACTCTCTCTGTGAGTGAGGAAGGAACACCGTTGACATGGGGTGCAGGCTGTTTATGCTCCATGCCACTCCATTGATGATAGTGATCATAAACTGTACAGTCACAGAGTTATCTCTTGGTGATTGCACACTTTAACTCCAACTGTGTTATAAAACTGGGTATAACTGTTCTAAAACGAAATTCAGCTCTTTGAGTAAAATACAACTATGATGAATGACATTCAACTCTACATACAGTGAAATTCATTTCTTCATTGAGTTAAATGACCTCAGAGTATTTTTTTTTGTTTTATGCTGTTTGGAGCAATATATCATCATGTAGAGTTAAATATAACCAATAAATCAGGGGTCCCCAAACTTTTTCCTGTGAGGGCCACATGACTTTTCCCTTCTCTGATGGGGGGGCCGGGGTCAGTTTGTGACAGAAAAAGTGTGACGATCACAGGGGTGCTTAAATATAAACATTTAATGTTTTCCAGAAAGCCAAACATAACCAAATATTAATAACCCTTTCTGGGATCTTCACAGAAAAAAGTCAGGAAATAAATAATAACACTATTAATGAAATAAATAACACTATTAATGAAATAAATAACACTATTTATGAAATAAATAACACTATTTATGAACTAAAATAACACTATTTATGAACTAAAATAACACTGATGGGGGCACAGACTGCATAAGGGTGGAATAGAATGTCACGTTCTATGTGTGTATTCGTCTCGATCTCATGGCCAGACTGAAAAAAAATCATAATGCGTCTCTGGTGTTGTTCAGGGAGGTGGGTCATATCCGGCCCGCGGGCCATAGTTTGGGGACCACTGGGCTAAATGGAGTAAATATTACTCTGTAAAAATAACTCTGCAGCAAGAGTCAATTCTACTCCATATAGAGTGGGACCTAATGTTATCTTCTTAGAGTAAAACTTTATTCAATTAGAGTAAAATTTACTCTGTCAAATTTACTGAGTTCAGTCTGTGGCTCCAACACAACAAACAAACAACACGGCACACAAATAAAAACAGAAAGAGCTACAGCCTGAGAGAGACGCTGGTACGGTGAAGAGGAGTTTCTTTGTCACTGTCTTCTCCTTCGCTTCACTTCCTTTCCTCTCTGCTCATTCTCCTTCCTCTCTGCTCTCGTTCTTTGAATCTGCTTATCATTCTGCTCTTCTTTTGTCCAGACCGTCTCCTCAGCTCACTCTGCTTATTATACAGTGTTCTGAGAGCATGTATGTGAACACGGTTTAGTGTATGAATAAACCATTCTGTATGTGGATGTACTGTGGTTTCTTTTTGTCTCTCTCTCTCTTTGTTTGTCTATACGTGTCCCTGAATCTCTCATGCTTTTCCTCCCGTCTCTCAACGGTCCACTTGCTCTGTCTCTTTTCTCCTGTTCTTGTTTTCTCTCCTCTCTCTCTTGACATCAGATGAGTTCATTCTGTGCCCAAGAGACTCACCACCCACCTACAGTTCCCTGACTGAACCCCACAGCCTCAGAACCTCAGCGTTAAGATTCAATTTGCTCCGAAGTGAGCAAGGGGCGTGTACGCCATCATCATATCATTATGTTAGGGAAGAGAGACATCGCCATCGCATCGAGCAAGACAGACCAGCTCCTGAATGTAATCATCCTAATGCCCCCCAGCAGAGAGCGTCAACCAGGATGTGGGGTTATGGTAATGGGGCGTAAGGCTGATTGAGATTTCAGTAAATTAATTAGGCCCCAGGAGAGGGCCCGGCTAAGGAGGTGAGCTGGATGTGAAGTGCAGAAGGCGGGTGAGTTGGGGGGTGAGGATTGGGTCGTTGCATGAACAGAAAAGAAAAAGAGAAAGTTGGAGAAGACCTGCTGAGATGAAGAGGAATGTGCAGGGTGCAGGGAGGGAGGAGACTGGAGGGCTGGGTGGGTTAGGGGACGGACTGGGGGAGAGTATGGAAGCAGGGCAGGTGATAGAGGGGCATGTTAGGTTGAAAGTAAACGTGTGAAGCAAGAAAAAAATAAGGCAAAAACAGACTACAGAGTGACCCTAATTACAAAACACCTTTTAAAAATTAACCGCCGGCTGGCTGTCTTATTCACAGCACTCCAGAGTGAGAGAGGAGAGTAAAAACTGGAGCGATGGGGGCGGGATGGAGGATACAACATAGGGAGGAGACAGATTGAGACACAGACAGCGAGTCAGACAAGAGAGCAATAAGTTCAAAGCACAGAGTGTTGAGGCGGAGACAGAGTAGCTTCTGCTCTCTGTGTAAATGTCAAGCTCACACTTCCCCCATGATGACCCCTGAATCACCGACAAGTCAGTCCTGAGCATGAGGAACAGCCTGCTGACTCCATTATCCATGGGCAGGTTCGCCCGGGGCGCTGGCACCGCAAAGACTCCAGACCCAGAGGTGGTGTAGTCAGAGGATTAAAATCCCATCATAAAGTCGTCCTACAGAATACAGGACAGGGTTCATCACAAATCCCTCCCGTTTCACATGTCCCTGCAGTGAGGAGTCTGAAATACATTCCTGCTGCCGCAGTTTGGTATTGGAGGAATTTCAGACTCACCATGATAAAGATAAATAATGTATTTTTAAATCTCTGTTTCGCTTTGAACAAATCATTGAAGTAAAATTGAACTATTTCACGAGTCCTCATATTTTATATCCCCATCCAACACCTGGCTGCATCCTTGAATCCAAGATAGAACTTTATTTCACGGCTTGCCTTTGCAGTTTTGTAAATCCTTTGCTTAACTGTCGCTCAGACACAGCACCTGAGTCCTGTTTGCACTTTGAAGCAGTTAATGTCTCTTAATGATGCTGTTTACTGCAGTCTAGATCTTTGCTTCTGTTAATCTAAGATTTTCATCACTTTGGACAAAAAAAAAGTCTGCTTAAAGAGGAGGTACTCTGCTTTCTCATATTTTCAACATGGATATAAAGCAGCAATGCTGGATGTTCATTCTAACCAAGTAAAGATTTTTAAATCTATTCACACGTTGGAGAAATCCCTGAATCTGTCTGTAAACTGATCTGAATGGAAAAGCATGAGATCAGAACAAGATCTCCTTGAGACTTCCAGAAATGTTGAGGTTATCACATAAGGGTCTCTTGACTGGTTCTGTGACATGTTAGAGGTGCGGGCCTCAAACACCAGGTTCTGCCCTCATTAGCCTGGGCAGCAGGATTGTGAAGCTGGGAGCCTTAAAGGCAGGGTTGGTAGTCAAAGAAAACTAGCATGAATTTAAATATAGCATCTCCTCAGGACTCCATTTAGCCTCCCACACCTGGAGCTCCTCCAAAACAACGCCCCCTGCTCACATGCACGAGAGCCACTGATTCGCGATCATATGATAGTGACTGATTCAACACCACAGACTCAAACCGGTCCTCAGCTCATCGTTTTTGTTTGCTCTACATTAGCAGTAATCGGGGTATAGGTAGTGTCAGGGTCAGTGCACGCCAGAGAAATGTACATGCAGGAGGTGGGGAGAACGGTAGGACAGGATTTGATTGGTTTAAACTGGATCCTAATCTCTAGGATTGGCTGGTGTTTTCCCAGGTTTACTTCTGCTTTACACGTCATGCATTGATTGCCATCGGGTGTCATGTCTGTAAAGTTTCTGTTGTTTTTGCACATTCTGATTCATGTTTTAGTTTCCCGTTTTATTTTGAAATCATTAACCCTTGTCTCTGTCTTTTAGCTTTGTTCCTGTCTGTCCTGCCTTGTCTGTCACACCTGATTCCTGATTGTCTTCCCCAGCTGTGTGTCATCATCCCTCATTACCTCTTGTATTTAACCTCATGTGTCTCACTGTCTCGTTGCCAGTTCGTCATACCTCACAGTCTTCGTCCCAGCCTTTTTTCCACAGTCTTGTCTTGCCGCTTATGAACCTTGCTCTCGTTTTTTGGACCTTGCCTTTAGCCTCACGTTTACCGGATACCTTTGCCTTGTCAAACTCCACTGACAGACTCCAGCTGCTATGGCTTCTTACAGTTACAGTTTCTCTGTGATCATCACTACAACACAGAAATATGGACTCTGTGTTTATGTCTCCCTGTGTCTTTGTCTCTCTGCCCCTCCCCCCTTCCCCCTTCTCTCTCTCTCTCTAATCCCAACACAGTCTCCTCAGATGTCTGTCTAACATGAGTCGGGTTCTGTCCGAGGTTTCTGCCCGTTAAAGGGAAGTTTTTCCTTGCCATTGTAACTTGCTAAATATTGCAAAGCTCTGTACTCATGGTGGGTTAAGATGAGATAAGGCTTCTTGTCTTGTCTTGATGTTGGGTTTCTGTTAATAAAATTTTATTACCATTTACAGGTCTAGACCTGTTAACGCTTGGAAAGCGTCTTGAGATAACGTTTGTTATGAATTGGCGCTATATAAATAAAGACTGATTGATTGATTGTTCTGGATAGTTTACCTGTGTACTGAACTCTGCCTGGCTGACTACCTGCTCTGTGTTTTTGGATCCTGGTTTGTTGAATAAACCCTTTTTGCTTTTACGGATCTCGCTTCTGAGTTTGCATTTGTGTCCACTTCTGGTTCTGGGTTCTTGACATCGGGACATAAAAATCTTTTTTTTGTGTAACAAAAAGTGTATCTAAATCTGATTACCAACCCTGCCTTTAGAGAGACAGCAGTGTGAGACAATAAGAAGATTAACAGAAGCAAAGATTGCAACATTTATAGCATATTGTTTTTTATTTGCTGTTTATGCAGCTGTCTTGGGTTTTTGCAACACGGTCGTTGATTCGCAGTGTCTACAGTTATGCCTGTTTTTTTTAAGTTTTGCATCGTTGAAGCAGTTGCAGTAGATTTTCCTACTGATGCTCATTCAGGCTGTTTCTGCCCTTGTCAGCTACTGTAGATTATTCCACCTGGATTAAAATCAATATGAGTAAGCCACTAGCTACAAAATGCCTGACGATCTTTAAAGCAGGATCTGTATATGAAGCAGTCTCTCCCTGCAGGTCAGTAACTTATCCCAGCTTTGACAGATAAAGTCACGGGTCCTCATGTAGGTGGCTGGGTCCTTGCTTGGTTATTATTTCCCATATCTCTCTGTATAAATCTGTACAGAAGTTTTAGCCTTAAAGCGTTGCTATCTTTGGATACATTTTTCAGATCACACTGGATACAGACATAAGAGCACATGCTCCCTGAGGACGGAGAGAAATGTACTGATTCAATCTATTGTGACTCTTTCTATGTAAATGTGCCAAACACAATAAAATAATCTGACATCTTTTACAACTTGTGCTACGTCATCTTTCACGTGGACTGAGATGTGGACGATCCCTCTAAACCAAGTCTGTCCTTGGATTCTCAGTGTTTGACTTGTTTTTGTTTCTGCAGTAAGGAGGATGAGGGTGATCGATTACTTCATTCGTTTTCAGGATGCATATTTTAAGCATGTTTTCTTGATTTTTCCGGCGACAGAAAATGACCAGCATTCTTCTAAACACTGTGACTCTTTGAGTGTTTCCGCTATCAACGTGATTCCAGTGGATTCTGAAAGCTGAGGATCCCAGCTTTGCTCTGCGGAGCCTGCACTGTGTTGAGTTTTGCAGCTTGCTGAGAGGTAGGATCAGAGGCAGAGACGGGATGAGAGAGAGTGCAAACAGTTAGAGTTAAGTGGTGTTTAGTTCCTTTTTTTTTTTTTTTTTTTTGCTGTTTTAAAGAACAGTATCAGTGATATTTCTGTAAGTTTAGGTTTTATTTTTGCCATGACATTTTCTGACACATTTATTGATAAAAAGAGGGGAAGAATGTCCAGGCTGACTGTTAGTATTATAGGTGTTAAAGGGTTAAACAGCCGGGCAAATGGTGTCCCAAGGCCATGAATCTCCAAATTCTCCCCAAAAATAAACCATTATGACTTTTTCTACTTTGAAACACACTTTTTTTTTTGCCAAACACATTTCTTTGTGTTAGGGGTCCCAGGCACGGTGACCACAATAACAAAGAGAAATCTGTAACTGTGAAATAAAGGTAGATCCTGTGAGCAAGAAGAACCGGAGCACTCGTATCTTAATTTCTTTACAATTTCATTCAGTGCATTTCTTTGTCCTGTTCATCATACAGTTCTAACAAAACATAAATGAGGCTCTTTTCCACAATATGCATCTGTAACGACTTCAAACTACTACTACTGTCCCAAAACACTCTCAGTGAGCTTCAATGCTTGAATACAGACTGCATATGGCACCTTTAATAATACACTGATTTTAATAAACATAGTGCAAACTCAGGATTACTCATCCTTACTTTCATAAATACTCAAACTTAGTCATATTTGGACATTGCACCTCAGAATGTAAATTATTTATCCTAACATGACTGGTTTTATGCATAAATCAAACAAATAAAACACTCTTAAATCGTCAGACCACATTAAGTCACATCAGGAGTCTTAATACACAGTTTACTTGGGAGTATGTGCAATATTCAGTGCGAGCGGACAAACTCTCGCGATAACAACGCTAAATCATGCGAGACCACGGCGCAACGCGGCTGGGCTTTCCCGCCACCATCTGCCGATATAACACGGCTCAATAAACACTCTAAAGTTACAGAACTCATTACAAAACTACGATCGGTAAATTGGAGAAGTGACACAAAGCTTAAGGCTTTTATTTCCTAGCATTTTTAGCCACCAACTAATCTGTAAAATAAAGGTAGATCCTGTGAGCAAGAAGAACCGAAGCACACGTATCATTCTCCAGATTGCGTCTGAAGAGGAGACAGGAAGTCTGTCTCTATTAGGCAACCGGGGTGCGCGACTACAGTGACAAAGGTTCCGCTTATCGTTCCTCTCCTTTACTCACTAACATACACACTAGAATCTATCCCCCTGGTTTTGCAAAACATTTGTGTCAATTATCAAAACAAATTGGCAACGTTTAAGTGCCTATACACAAAGTTCAGTTCATTATTCAAAACATTAACACCAAATGTGGTTGCACATATTTGGGTGCACCACATTTGCTCTGAGCTCTGTTTCTCTTGTGAAGGGGTGGCTGGAAGGGTAAAAAAGAAAAACTGCAGCAGTCCTTTAAAAAGACTCAGGGACACGCTGTAGTTATGGTTTAAATTTAAGATACTTTCATGTTACAAGGTTATTTAAATTAAAGCTCAAAAAAAGAAAGAAAAAAGCTTCTTTCCCCCCTCCCACCGGCATTTTAGGAAACCCTTCTTTCAGCCTCTGTCTGATTAAGATCCCCCTGCTCCACAAAACCCCTCTGATTGGCCAGCCCTCTGGAGGCCTGTCAGGGGCAGTGCTAAAGGCAGACCTTGGTGTTTGAGGCCTGCTACTTCATGGGTCATGAACCTGTTAAGAGATCATTATGTGATGACCTCATTATTTCAGCAAGTCTCATGAAGATCCTGTGCTTATCTTAGCATGAACAGTTTTGATCAGTGAACATCCATCATTGTTACTTATATCCATGTTTATATTATGGGAAAGCAGAATGCCCTCTCTTTAATGACGGATTGCAAGTAACCCAGATAGTCATTACTTAAACATCCAAACAGCATCTGTACTTCTCTAAAATCAGACCCAGCAGTGCTTCCTCTCTTTTGTTCCAGATGTCTGGAAGTTTCCAGGAAGTACATCAGAGCATCTGTTTTCCCAGAACGTTTAAGTACCTTTACAGATTTCAGACCCAGTAGTTCTGACATAATCAAAAAATAAAATGTACTGCGGAACACTTCAGCTCACAGAGCACCCATTTGTGCAGTAACATTTGCCCAGTTAGGGGATCAGTTGGCTGCCAAAAGAACTCCCTGACCTGTCCCAGAGCAGTTTTTCTTTTAACTTTTTAAAAACCCTGTCTCTGCGTTTTGGGAAATGTTTCAAGGGTTGGACATGATAAATGTAGACTGCAGCCTCAGGAAATCAAACTGCAGTCATCAAACAGCACTCAGTAAAAAAGGGAAGCTAGTTACTCCTGTTACAAAAGTGTTGAAAACCAAATTTTTCACTTTTAATAGACTCTCTGGAGTGTTCCTGGAGTGACACGGCGCAGAAACACTGCCACATAAAACAGCGCTTTAAACAGGAGACCTCGAATAAATCAATCTGACTTAAAACACCTAATTGGCTATTTCCCTCCTTTTTATTGTAAAACATTTCTCTGTTAAAATTCACATTTTAATTTAATCAGTCATCAGTTGTCACTCCACTTGGTCTTGAATCTTCTCTTCTGGGATTTTTTCCACCCCTGTGATCTTTTTAAAACCTGATTTATCCCTCCCTCCTCAGTAGTGCTTCCACTTGTGGGAAATATAAAACTTGAGGGCTCGATAAATCATCAGGAACTCCCGTAAATCAAATACAGTGCAGTGTGCAGGACCATATTTCTCCTGCTCCAGTACTTAACCCTTACCTCATTTGGGGCAGCAGCTCAATTCTGGCCACAAGTTACGGACGGGCGTGCTTTGATGCTTTTACGGTGGACAGAACATCGGCTGAACGTTTAGAAAAGACTACATATAAATCACACTGATGCTAAGTTTGAGGGAGGTCATCCTTTCATCTGAATAAAGATACAGAAGGCTTCTGGAGTTTCAGAAACTCGGCACATATAGGTGGACATCTGCAGCTTTGAGTTTCATCCAACTGTTAAATGCTCAACTTGTTAAATCAATCATCTAAATGCTACTTCTTAGCATCCTGATCGGGTCAGACAGGACCGAACTGAAGTCTCTATGACAACACCACACTGGCTGATGAAGTTTAGCATTGAGAAGACAGATCTGTGTTTTTTCTCTTTGATTAATTTAATAGTGATGGTGGAGACTGGAGCTGAACTGACAGACAGAAAAAGGACAGAAGAGAAGAAGAAAGATAAACGGGAGAGTGATGGAGCACGGGCTAAAGGCTAAACCACATGCTAAACTGTTTGTGATCATGTTCAGTCCAGCCCACATGCAGCAGTTATTCTGCAGTGATCTGGTCAAACTTGAGTCTGTCAATAAAATGAAGAGTGAGGTTACGTCAGCTCATTCTTCTTTTTATGAGTATTAGGGTGAGTATCTCTTTAAAAATGATACAGCATCAGCAGCTCTAAACCTTTATCAGACTGTAGTCCAACATATGAACATTATCTCTGCAAAGGTTGACTCTGATAGAGTGAAGGAGAATTAAATTAGAGAGGTTTTAGTGCAGAGAGTTCAGACGAGCTCTCTTTGACACAGTTTGGCTCCATCAGTGTCATTTGAATTTTCTAACCTCCAAACTACAGATTTCATTCATCGATCACTAATGCTGATCAATACATTCAAATACAACAGCCTTTTATTTCTAATTCATTTCAGATGTGTCTCTATCTCCACACCGATTGGTTGATTTGAGTGATTGACACCTCTTTGGAATCATTACAGACTGCAGAATGACGATAAACTCACCTGAATGATACTGACAGAAGTGTAAGTCCATCAAAATCAGCAGACTGCTGGCGTTAGGGGAGACCCAGCCTGCTGCGTACTGACTCTGTAAGGGTTCCCCCAGGTCCTAAAGTCCGACATTTAAAGCTGCAAAGTTTTGAGTGAAACAGAAGACACAGGGCTGACAGAGAGTTCTGTGGATTTCTCTGAAAAACGAACCTTTCTTGGTAAAACAGCAAAGATAAGAGAAGTTTTAAAACTTTCAGTCGGTGAAGCTCTTCTTGTGTTTGTGATTCTTTGTCCTCTCTCTCTCTCTCTGATACTTTGCTGTAGAGAGCTTTGTCTCATATCACGTGAATCTGTGGAGTCTCTGCTTTCATCTGATGTGTTGATCTTTTGTTCAGCGTGTAGCAACGCAGCAGTAGAGACCGAAATGAAGCTTAGCGTAAGTTCAATCAGGAAGACTGTCTTAATGCTCTCACTCTTATGGTTCCTTCTCTCACTCTTTCCTGCTTCTCTCTCATCAGCTGATTAAGGGGCGTGTCACTTTTCTATCTATCCAATCACATCTTCTCAGCATCACTCGTAAACCAATGATCACATAGCTGTCAAAATTTAAATACTGTCTCTTCTGCTTGTCAGCTGTCTTTCAGGCTCAGGTCACAACCCTCCTCCTCCCCAGGGACCTCCAGTCTTCATTGCTTCAGTTTTCAGTTCTTCAGCTTCCAGTCCTCTTCAGGTCATCCACATACAGCCTACTCAAGACCTTCTACCACCACCAGTGTCTAGACTCCATCAGGGGATATTCATATTTTCATTTCACTGTACCCCCTTTTATTATTTCATGCTTGATGGGGTCTAACCGCCAAATCTGTCATGTTAAATAATTGTTGCATTAAATCTTTTCACAAATCTGAACTGGTGTTTAAGTCTCTCCTTGATTGAAATGTGGTGAGCGGGTTGACACAGTGGAGCAGTATGGACTTTGATATGTGGTGATGCATTCAGTTGTTGTGAGGGATATGTTACAGTGAGAAGATAATTAATGCCTTTGTATTAAGTCCATATCTATCTCATCCATCACGACTTCAGAAAGGTAAGAAACAGACTCTCACTTCCATTAATAATATTATGAAGGAGACGACTATACGCTCCTGTCCTCAGCTGTGTAGGGTGTTCCTGTTACAGCTTATTAATGGAGCAGAATGAAGCTCTGATTTCAGGCTTTCATGAATCTTTAAAAATGATGAACAACAGCAACAACAAAAACCTCTCTGCGGAATATTAATGAAGCTCCAATGAAACCATCACAGAAGTTCCAAATCACACCAACAACATGTTTCATCTGATTCTTTTCTGAAACACAGCAGGAAGTCAACGCTAAGTTACTCCAACAGTGGACACCAGGGTCGTACCACAGCTGCTCATGAAGTCCACAAAATAAATGTTTCTTTTGTTTAATGGCTGAGTCGTAAAACTAATGCAGAGTGACACTACTGTATTTTTCTTTTCTGTTTCAGAGTTTTTTTTATTTATCCAATTAAAATTTAATGTCTCAAACGTTCCTGTTGGGGATTTAATTCCAGGATTGTCAGTTTTAACACTGAATGTATCACACTTTCATTCTGAGTAAAGTTAGGATCAATTTAACAGTTAACTGAATGCCTTTTAATCCCACACTCCTTGGAGTGTAAACTTCATTTTTCCTGCTTTTAATTTGGTAGAAAGTGTCGACATCACTCAAAATGTACCAGCCTGTGTTTTTTTTTTTTTTACATCATGCACACCTGTATCAGTTAAGAATTAAAATGATCACCGTGTTTTACAGATTAAGAACTTTGAGGCTGTGAGTCATGGTGTCCGCCCACGCTGGTGTTTCACAAGAACCACTTTATCAACAGGATGTTTTTGAATATGATTTATTGATTTAATTGAAATAACAACACCGTGTGGAGTGTGAAAAAGCATAAAAGCCACACATGTTCTCGACTAGTCGTCGTGTAATTATGAGGCAGAAACCACAGCTCAGTCAAACGTTGAAAAGAGTATATTCTGTCATTCCAACAGCTCAAGCACTCCACGGTGAAACACTTCTCAGAATAAAACTTATGAGCACTTTATAACCTCAAAAAATTTTGCAGTGCATCCTTTCTAAACAAAAAAAGAGCTTAAAACAGTTTTATTTTGTTTGATAAAGAGATGGAGTGGCTCAATGTCGGGTGGCATGACAACAGAGGTAAACAGATAAACAACAGCCTCGCGCTGCATATTTTGGCATCTTCTATACATAATAAATCCCAATTACATGCAATAATGACAAACAGCAGCATTTTATGTCACACAAGATGTTTTTTTAATAAACATAAGAACATGACTGTACTCCTTAGATTAAAGCCAAAACTCTGCAGTAAACAAACTGCGTTTTAGCCTCATATTGCTCACTGTCATGGTCCTGCTCGCTCAGTGTCTGTCTAGCTTGCCATCTCTTTGGTCTGCACTGAGGAAAACTAAGGCATCAGCATGGGAGGGATGAAGGCTCGACCGCTGTCAGGTGACAGTTTTTACCTGTGAGGGAAGAAAAATCTGCTCGCTTGGGATGCTGGTGGCTGTACACGACTAGTCGACTTCTGCCTACAGCGCAGACTAGTGGTTGAAGAAGTCGACTACTTAGTGGGCAAAACTGCCATATTTACCTTTCCCTGACTA
Source organism: Labroides dimidiatus (assembly GCA_030710495.1). NCBI lineage: Eukaryota > Metazoa > Chordata > Actinopteri > Labriformes > Labridae > Labroides > Labroides dimidiatus. The sequence continues at coordinate 29,467,112 of CM061150.1, read as the reverse complement.
CCCATAGTTCATAGTGGAAGCCGGTTTTGCTTGTCCAGTTGAATTTTCTGTTTACTTCGCTACGGAGACCACGAAGTTGATGATGTTAGCGTAGCTTTCATACTCGCTCTGATAACCAGCTTTTAACAGCAAGAAAGTGACAAAATGAACAAAAATAGGAAGTGAAGTCATAATGTGGATGTTATAAAAAGTTTACACTCAGCCCTGTCTAGCATGAATGATTCATAGTCTGTATAATTAATGGACGTAGTCTCCGCAACGTCACCCGTCTGTTTCTGAAATGGATCTTTGAAGCAAAACAGCCGGCGCGGCCATATTGGAAAATAAGTGGGCTGTCAGTCCGACATAGGTCGCCCGGCAGTCAGGTGAGCTAAGCTGTGCCTCTGATTGGACGAACTGGCGAGCTTAATATTGTAGAAACTGCTGAGTTAGAAAAAAATTCACCCCCGTACAGTGCGTGCTGTTAGTGAAATTAGTGATTCAGACGGGAGACATTCTTTGTACCAGGCTGTAAATGTGCCTATTTTGGTCATGAAAACGGCTTTTTTTGGCTTGGTGTGTTTGTGACTTCCTGTACTTCTGGAGCCAGCCTCAAGTGGACACTCGAGGAACAGCAGACTTTATCACTTCCGCATAGCCTCATATTTTCAGACTGGAGGTTGCCGCTTGGAATGATTTCACATGAGTTTCAGTTGTCAGCCATATCCATCGTTACAAGGCAACCAGCAGTCAATAACCCGTTAGTGGAAGTCAACGTCCAGCTTCTGGAAAAACAGGTGGATAGAAGGAAAGAAAGGATTAGGAAGAAAAGGAGGAAGGGCAGGGTGCTAAATGTGAGAACAGAAGGGGGAGGAGGGGGATTGATTTCATGAGAATGACAGAAGAGGTGCTGTTGAGGCGTGGTCCTGCTCCTGACACTCTGCTACAGCAAAACAGCATGCAAACTGTGTCCCAGTTCAGGGGCTGAAGCCTTTGAGGCTGAATTTGAAGACAGATTACATCACAGCATTACATCGAGGCTGTCCCATTTCAACAACAACGATGTGATTTCTGAAAAGACTGATGATTTTTTTTGTTGTTTTTTTAATTTTATTTTTATCTTTTTTTACTGTGGAAAAATGTGTTTTGTTTTGGGCTCTTTGTAAGTAATATACACAGGAAAAAAAAAAATCATACTTTATGTTTTCTTCCCATTATGGCAAAGTTTATAAATTTAAATTCTCTGGGAAAAAAAGAACTTTATTGTTTTCAATTCAAACAATACATGGAATCATTTTACTTCTCTAAACAAACTGAAGCAATTAAAACTTTTACAGCTAGCGCTTTGAACATTTTTTTTTTTTTTTTTGTCATCTAATATATGAATGTTCATTTTGTTTAACTTTGTTCTAATATGTGGATGTACATTGTGGTTATATTTAATTCCAGTCATTTGATCCCAGAGTAAGATTTGTTTCACATTTTTTAAATGTGCTTTAAAATGTTTGTAAAAAAAAAAAAAAAAAAAAAAAAAAAAAGTAAATTAAGAAAATGTAAATATGGTTATTTGCAATGTACTATCAAAATTCCCAAAGCAATCACCTTCAGAAAAATAAATGGTCTTATCATAAGACAACTGGTGAAACCATCCAGAGAGTAGGAGTACAGACACCAAATGAAATGAATCCCATCCCAAAGGAAAAATTATTAGTGTGACTGAAACTGCAATCTCTTCCTCTTTTCATTAACTCTGGAAGCCCTGCTCACTGTATGTCGTACAGTATGCTGTTTTTTTTGTTTGTCCCTCTAGTAAACACAGTTATTTTCAGCCATTAATCACTTCATACCTCCTACATAACACAGGCCCACAGAGAGGTAATCTGTGGATGACTCAGTGAGAAACTCTACATGGATGAAGTGGAGTATAATGCTCTCCTCTGATGGAGCCAGCTGGAACATTATTTGAATGTCTTAAATAACAGAGCGTGTCCATAACGTAATGAAAATCTCTCCTCTTTGTCTTATCACAGATTAAAGACTGGGTTTTCTTACTGCTGTGACAGGCTGCACTTGTTCAGAGAACTGGTGTATGTGTATCCTGTTTCTAGGTGGTTCCCTGCTTAAGTTACAGGCTTGGCAGAGAAATATTCAGTGCTGGCACATAGTAGATCAATTAACAGATGAGAGCTTTTAAAGATGACTTATTGATGTCCCTACTGATGATGAGCCAGCCTCAAATACAGAATTCTCTTTACATTTTAGCCATACGATGCCCCACCATGCTGTGACAACTGACAGAATTTGTATGTAGCAGACACAAATGCAAGTAAAGCCGTAGTGCATTATGGGGCATATGGCTCCTATCTTGCACTATAGCTCACATGTGAAGATGCAAAGAGATCAAAGAGGAAGCAGGGCTAAATATTACATTTGCTCTGGATGTTTGATTGATACTCTGGGTATCACGTGCTTCACCAGCCTGCTAAAACACTGTCTCAACAGATCCTATTGTTTAAGAGAGCTCATGACACACTTCCACAGTGTTTTTCTGTCGTATTTAGTTTACTGCTGCTACAGCATCAATGTTTCATATGCAGCTGCACATGTCTGACATAGTTAAAGAAAATGCTGACTGTTTCACTGCTTCAGTCGTGGATTGTCTCTCAAAAATCAACAAGCAAAGAAAGTAAATCCACCTGAAGAGTGGAGGGAGAGTGACAGGGAGTCTGAGAGCAGAACGGAGAGAAAGTTCCAGCCGCTCTGGAGGTAGCTGGAATACGATGCTGATAAAAAAAAAGTTGTCTTCTGCAAAATCTGCTGGTGAATGCAAATATATGCATACTAACAAGGTGAGTTTAGAAAAGGTGGGGTGGTTTTGTATCATACCCGACTATTACATGAACCAGCAGTCAGTGAGTGTTATTTTCTAAATTAAAAGTAATGTTCTTGGGCCAGTAAGCAAAACAGTAGGTCCAGTGAGAAAACTTTTTTATCAGCCTCTGGGAAGAATGTCTTGGAAAGTGGCATTACTCAGAAAATACAATTATGAGCTTTTACAAAGCCCATTACAGCTCTCTCTGTGCAGATGACACGCTGCATAGCCCCAAGAATTAATGGTTGTTTGCAGTGTGCTTACAAAGAACCTTTCTACGTCATTTAGAACAGTGTTCAAATAATAAACACAATTTTGCCTATAAAAGAAAAAAAAGAAAAAACAAACTGGTGCCGTTCCGAATTTTTTTGCAGTTTAATGTAGCACAAAAACACCTGATTGGATAAACACAGTTTGTCACACCTTTCAACAATGACCTAATCCAAAAAATGAGAGTCAGATGATGGATGTATCTGTCCACTTAGTGATGTTTCTTTTCCCTGAAATACCATTTTAGGTGATTTTTGACTGCGAGGAGTTTTGCCAGGAACCTTTGGGAAACTCTGTGCTTTTCAACAGCAGGAACCAGTGTCATAATTTAGTTCTGGGGGTTGTTAAACAAAAAAAAAAAAAAAAAGGAAAGAAAAAAAAAAAAGAAAAAAAAAATATATAGCTTTAATACTGGTGGTGGTTCCTTTGTCCTAGACACAATAACTACAATAATGAGAATAAAGGGGCTTTTCAACCGCAAGAACCTTACCTTGGAACTAGGAACTTTTTAAGGAACTGTGTAATTTTTATCTCCTTTACATTCATCTTCTTTAAGTTCTTCAGGTTCTTGGACGTGCATCCTAGTATAGATTTTTTTTTTTTTTTTGAAATGTCAGAAAATTACCACCCCAACAGAGGTGGGGAGGTTGCGTAAAACAAATTCAAAGTGAGTGCATATTTGCAACAAAACAGTAAATTTACAACGTACTGTAACACCACAGTCAACAAACAGCGCTATCCATGGTGCTCAAACAAGCTCTGATACCAAAGTGAGGCTCATTAATAATGGATTGAGTCTTAGTTCGGAAACAGACTCATAACAAATCCTAAATATACAGGACTGACAAAAAGGAGCAAAGCCGGTCCAAACGCACAACTCAAGCAACTCACTCCGTGATTCTTACCTTAATTCAGAAGCGACCACCCACTCACTCACTCCACCTCACGAATGAGGTGTTCAGGTGGCTACGTAAATTAGCACTTAGATCAGCGCCGCCATAACCACAGCGGGAATATACAGAATATGTAAAATAACAGAGTTTTAAAAAAATTATGAGCAAATAAGCACACACACTCACTCACACACATCTTTTTTAAAAATGTTATTTCAGGTAACGAGGGAAAATAGAACAGTGCACAATTTTTAGAGCTCCCCCTGAATGTGTCAGGTCAGGCTTTCAGGGGAGCTCGTGACCCTTTCAGGGGAGCCGAGCTCCCCTTAGCTCCCCCGTAATTCGAGCCATGATTGGGGTTGTATCATGAAATTAGTATTTAAAGACAATCTATTTTGAGAGGGATGCACCCCACTAAATAAGGTTGATTAACAGGGTCACGCTTTAAGTTAAAACACTGGTTGATCTCTGCTTTAGCTTTCAAAGTCTGTCTTCATACTGTAGGTCAAGTGTTTAGGCGCTTTTGTCACTAGCACTTGTCTTCTTTCAGAGGTCGTTTCAACATTTCTGTGCAGTGCAATGAAGCAACAACAGCACAAGCTAGATCTCCTCCATGCTAACAGGCTAACTTTAGAATCACACGTGACAATTATGACACGTCTCCACAGGACTTCAGGCCTTGGTGGAAACAGTAACAGCATCTAGACTGCCTTCCACAGAGAGCTGAGGTTTTTGTTTGTTGATCCTCTTCGTAAAATCTGACTGCAGTCACGAGAGAGAAAATCTCAGAGTAATAACTGTTTGTGTCATCCATAGTCCTAAAGGTCATCTACCATGTTGAGACAGAAAAAAGGTGACATGATTGAAGAGACAGTCTCCCAGATAACATACAAATGACTCACAGAATTATTTTTTACACATGGAGAGGTAGTGGTCGTTCCTTTTGGCACCTTTACAGTGGGAGCCATTAATCGCCCGTCGTCCACTGGCTGTGAGGCTCAGCGGGGCAGTATCACTATATTAATTATGCTGTACAGAGCCTGCTTCAAATGTAAAGTGAGTCAATTAGTCTGCCTATTCACTCCAGCCCAGCGCCTTGAGTCCGAATGCTCTTTAGAATCAAAGGGGTGGACACTTTTTATTTCTGCTCTGCTGCTCTCAAACAGCTCTCACTGCTCCTCCATCAATCCCGCTCTCTGTGTGAGTGTCTTTCTCAGCCTTTGTGAGGATTGAAAAGCAGAATTAGAAAACGCCTGACAAAAAAAGGGACAGACATTAATTCACTTTGAAGTGAATCTCACAGACTCAATCAATAAATGAAAATGGCACTGATGTTAATACCAGAGAATCAATGTCATCTGAAGCAGCGTGCACCAGCTGGACGTGCACACCTCACATCCGACTCAGAGCCGAAAGTTACAACCCACTGAAAGTTAGAGTCAGACTGTTCATGGTAACATACAACAAATTAAAGATGTAGAAGCCACAGAGCAAAAGAGAGGACAAGGAGGACTGATGTATGTGCAGTAAGATGCTGTGGTCCAATAGGCCTGTTTGAATGAATCAAAGAGCGCCCAGAGGAGGTTTGCTGACCTTGCTTGTTAAATGCAGATAACACCCAGGTTTTATGTTTCTGAGGCCGTCAGTACCAGCCAGTCCCAGTTTTCTCCAAAGATATCCAGGATGAGGTTGCTCTAAGGATGGTTTTGTAAACAGATCTTAGTGGTTTCATTTATAATCTCTTGGTTGTTTGTGTTAATTGTGTAAATTTATTTTTTTACTTATTTATTTGACATTTTCTGCAAAACCATTTTAGTTTCAGTATTTTAATGTGTATGTTTTTAATTTTGGACAGATGTTCTTGAATGTGCTCTTCTTTCTCTTTGCTCTTCTCTCTTTGTGTCTACGGGGCGTGGTAAATGTTTCAAGTGTTGCAAATTAATAAATGACCGCTTGCCCCTGTTCCATGTGTGTGTGCATGCTGGTGAAACGATGGCTGCGTGTATTTTCTTTTCCTCCGTCATGTTTTAGTCGGCGTTCCAGCCCTTTTAATGATGGCAGCTTTAACAAATGAATTACCCACATGTTACCCACATATTCTGAGTGGCAACACTTAGCCTTGCTAATGGTAGGACTGAGTGTAAGTACGACTGGTATTAGTCAAGTTTGTCTGTTTGAGTTCAGGCCAAGACTTAATTATAGCTCAGTCTGATGTACATCCTGACTGCTGATTGATTTTTTTTTCCTTTTCAGATGATCCTGAGACCCCAAACCTGTAGAGAGAAAGCAGCCCTTAAAAAAAAAAAACACTTAGTGAAACTTGAGTTCTGATCTGTTTACTCCAGATTTAAGACTAAAATGAAATGATTGAACACTTGGAGTACATCATATTTAAGAACTGTGTGAAAAAACTGTGCCATGTGTCATTTCTCATTAAGATAATATACCAGACATGACTGTTCAAAACTGTAAAGTAATATTTTTTTTTTACATTCACTTCATTTGTCACTTTTCAAGTACAGTTAAAAATCACATGACCAGACATCAACATGATTGATTGATTGATTGATTGATTGATTGATTGATTGATTGATTTAGTTAGTTAGTTAGTTAGTTAGTTAGTTAGTTAGTTAGTTAGTTAGTTAGTTAGTTAGTTAGTTATTTTTATTTTTTTTTGTTTTATTTTATTTTATTTTTTTCGGGGGTGGGGGGTGGGGGGGGGGGGTTCTGGAGCCCCTTCAACATAAAATTATAAGTCAATAAAACAACACTGCTTTTTATTTACCTCAGAAATCATTGTGATCCATGCCCTCATCTATGCAATGGGCATCTAAAAGAACATCAGCACTCCTGTTTAAAGAATCAGGTTTTATATTTTTATACTGTTAAATTGGGCAAACAAAAATTACCCCAAAGGATATGTATTTTCCGTATTAAAACAGAAAACAGTGACTCCCAAACCGCCAAGAAAATGTATTTATTAAAGGGACATTTGAAGAGGGTTTGTATGAGTCTGTATGAATTATTAGTCAAACAGCAGGCGAGCTGGACTCCAGTTTAATGTGGACAGGAAGGAATCTGCCTCCTAATTTAGCTACTGTGAGAGACTCTGACCAAAGCACTCATCTTGGCGTATTTGTACAATCGACAGAGAATTTTCCCAGGACTTTGCTATAAGAAAGCGTGTTTGGTTTTGCAGACACAACAAGGACTGCATAGGCAAGGCAAGTTTATTTGTAGAGCACAATTCATACACAAGGCAACTCAAAGTGCTTTACAGCAGCATACTCACAACTCTTGACTCAAAGTAGCACTAAAGCTAGCATGCTATCCAAAGCTCCAACGTATGGATGAGCTATCATTCTAACCTCAAAGAAACAAATCTTTAAATCACTGTAAGCACTTCAAGATCAGTCTGGAGTGTAAAGATCAATGCCAAAATTTCACTTGAAAATTAAGATTGCTTGACATGGTTGCTAATCCTGTCATAAATCTAGATTAAGACTGGTTTGGTATCCTTTACCAATGAGAATCTGCAGTCCTGCAAGGTGACTGTAAATCCTGCTTTTCTCTGTCCCTTCATTGTGTTTTCTGTTTGGCTTGACACCACAAACCCTCCCCTCTCATCTCCTATCCTCTTTTGATAATAACACATCATTTTGTAGGACATTAGTCAGTAAAAATGAAAGCATATGGTGCATAATATTTACTTGTAATGAGCCTGAGTGCCACCATGTGCGGAAGCCAAATTATGAGGGTCTCTTTTTGTGGCAGCACAATAAATATTTTAGCCCGTAAAGTATGAAGGATGACGTAGGGGGATTAGAAAGCCACCTGTTTGTGCCTAATAAATGATTTACCAGATGTCCCATCCCCAGTCTTTCATGCACCCCCGTTCTCATTTATTCCCTTCTTCTCCAAAGTCCAAAGAGAGAGGAAGGGTGTCTGCCGCGTCATTGGCTGAACAGAAGTGTAGGAGTGTCAAACTAAATTTGGAATGGGAAGCATTAACACACAAATCATCTGGTGCACTTCTGAACTATTAGAGTAATATTGCAGAGACAAATATATTTGCCCGTTCACCAAAGTGCCAAGGCATGCTGCTGAAGCAAAACATCATCCATCATTGATGCTAATGCTGGTTTGCTATTAGCTCGTCTTGTTTTCCAGTTCTTTCCTATGAGATTTATATGATGAACAGCTCTTGTTTTTTAAAGCTAACACTCAACACATACACATTGTTTTAATGTTGCTAATGGAACACTGGTTACATACCTATGGTGTATCAATGCCTTAAATAAACATCACAGGACTGAATGTGCATCATGAATATTGGTTATTGCTACAGTATTTGTGGTTTACCTCTCTGAATCCCTAAATGTTCTTCTTATGTTACAGTTCCTCCAGATTTTATTGAGTAAGCCTGAACTGTTTAAGCTGTTATGCCAGACTTGCTGCACATCCATGATGAGAATCTCCCGTTCCACCCCATCCCAAATGCTCTCTGCTGGATTGAGATCTGGTGACTGTGGAGGCCGTTGGAGTCCAGTGAACTCATTGTCAGAGCAGGATGGATCCATGCTTTAATGCTGTCTACTCCAAATCCTGAGCTGACCATCTGAATGCTGAGCAGAAATCCAGACTCATCAGACCAGGCAACGTTTTTCAGTCTTCTACGGTCCAGTTTTGGTGAACTGTAGCATCAGTTTCTTGTTCTTAGCTGACAGGAGGGTCACCCAGTGTGGTCTTCTGCTGCTGTAGCCCATCTGCTTCAAGGTTTGACGTAGTGTTGTGGGCTCAGGTTGGAATGAGTGGTTGTCTGTAAACCCTAGTGATGGTTGTGGGTTAAAATCCCAGTAGTTCAGCAATATTGTTTTTTTTTTCACACTAACAACACATCACGTTCAAAGTCTCTTAAATATTTCTTCTTCATTCTGATGCTCACTTTGAACATCAGCAGCTCATCTTCACCATGTCTACATGGCTAAATGCGCTGAATTGCTGCCATGTGATTGGCTGATTAGATTTTGGCAGTTGAACAGGTGAACCTAATGCCTGAATACACCAGATCCAGTGCAGTCTGTCTCTGCTCCGTCACTGCACTGGATCAGATCGGTTTCCATTCAAGTCAAAGTGTCAACTCACAACTCTGGATCCGTTCCATTGCGGTCCATCTGCTTGCCTGGTCCAGCAGGTCGAACCTAATACACAGCCATCCTATTTATGCCAGATGCCGGAGCTGTGACGCGTCAATTTAAAGTAGAGAAGATCAAGCGGGACAGGAAGTAGTGCACAGAAACTACCTAAAAGGAGTCTGAGACTTTCAAAATAAAACAAACTGTGTCAAAAACACATCATATTTAGCTTTACCAATGCAAGAAAACATCACAATGAGCGAAAACACACCAGGAATCAACAGGTTTGAGGTTTAACAACACAACATAAATGAAGAGAGGCTTATTAATGGAGAGGGAAGCGCGGGAATGCCGCGGTCCCGCAACTTCAGCTGTCTGTCAGTCCTGTGGCTTGTTGGACTGAACACACAGCCAGTGTGAGTTGACAAACACAGTCAATACGAAACGGAGCGGAGCTGGACTGCAGATGCAGCTGGTGTATTTGAGGTGTAATAGAGTGGTGGGTGAGTCTAGATTCTAACCTTAAACAACAACAACAACAACAACAACAACAACAAAAACTATTTTAAAGCTCCAGTGAGAAATTCATCTGGATGAAGCAGGACATGTCACCTCTGATTCTGTCTGCTACATTGATAAGTTTGATTGCTATATTTTGTAACCTCACAGTGCTCTATTTTAACTCATTAATATTTAAGAAATCAGTTTTGGTTGTGTGCAGTCATTCACCACACCTGACACTATCAAACACTATCCCTGTCAGCATTTTTAGACATGAATTAATACTGTTTGTCTTAATGTTAGTGGTCTGTCTTGCTTTTGAAGCTAATGCAAGGCTAACACTATGATTTCAGGCTGTTCAAAAAATAAGTTCAAGAGTTCCCCAGAGGAGCTTTAATGCTTAATCTGTTATGGTTGTCTAAAACAAGTGAGTTGAGTCGGACCCGGAATACAGGCAGAGGCAGAAGAGACGGTTAAAAGGGATTTATTGCACAGATTGAATGAATGAATAAGAGAGCTGTGGCTGTGTGGCTGAGTTGAGCTGCAGGCAGGAACACGAGGAGGCACTGGAAAAGACGGAGAAACCCGAGGGATTAATCACAGGTAAGACACTAGAAAACTTCTAGAGAGATACTGGCCATAGTACCACGGGAAGAGCTGGAATACTCTGGCGTCGATCACACCTCCAGTCAGAGCTTAAGTGCAGACGCTGATCAGTGCCAGTGTTGCCAGATACAGCTGAAAGCAGCAGCAAACAAAAAATAAAGCTTTTAACAATAATGACAGCCATCACTGCCTCCCCTGATAGAATTTATTTCAACTAACACACCTCTCACCCTCAGCACAGGTATAAACACTCAGAGTGCAAAATCTGCACTTAGTTACACCACCACTGCGCTTCTACCAGTAAAATTAACATTAAATTATTTTTTTAAGACTTTTATAAATATGTTCAGGTACAGAAAATAATAATGAAAACCACTGTATTGAACTAAAGAAGGATAACTCGGTGTGATTTCCTACCTTGAGTGAGTTCCCACCCAGTCTGCCAAAAATGCAATAATGCTGTCCACGTCCAGCGCAGGCGCTGAGATGACGTTGATGTTTTGAAAACAAAAAAAATAAGTGTTTTTTGGCTACACTTGCTGCACGTTGCAGGTGGTGGACTGATTCCTACCCCCCTCCCTCCCTCGTCACGGTGCAGCCCGCTGTGGGTTGATGCACACGCGCCCAGATGAGGCTTGGCACTTTGTAGGTCTCTGGTGTATTGGTCATTCATGTGCTTATATGTTGACTGTGCTCCCCCTTCAGGAGCACAGTCTGGTCTGATATTTATCACAAAAAATAATCATCCATCATTCTTCAATTTAGAGGTATTTCAAAGAAAAGATCAGCACCATAAACAGTTTAAAAGTCAAACTAAGTTTGTTTTATTTTATTTCTATTTTATGTATTTATTTTTGGGGTCATTTAAGCTCACAGAATATATCCTGTAAAACCAGAAAGGTGTCTTTATAACTCAGCATGCTGGAGGTGTGTTTCTGTTTTTCTGTCAGCAGCTGGCAGACTGAGCCCAGTGAAGGGAACAAGAGATTAGATATAAACTTACACGTTTAGTAGACAGCGCTGAAGCGTTGCATCAACAGTATCTAAATTGCGGAGGGGAATGTGTGCAGCCAAGTAAGTCTGGTCTCTACTGAGCTGCAAAGGAGTAAATTAGAGATACAGGAGCTGCTGCTGTAACTTTAAATAAAACTTGAATTAAGGTTTCCAAAAGACTAACCAAGCAAATTCTTTGTAATATGGTTATTTACAAATCATGGACCATACAAACACGACTGCATGATTTCATTCCCTAAAAAACATGCAGATGAGACTTCTAAATTCAGAGGAAAGAGGTGGTGCTTTGACATTAAGAAGAAGAGAAGGACTCAAATCCCTCCCTCTACACCTGGGATCGAAGCCAACACACTTACACACTCTCTGTCTCTCAAACTCCTGGGAGAAATAGAGGCTGGCGTGTGTGTGAGCGAGTCTTTCCACCTCCTGTCTTGATTCATTCTCTCCCATCCCCTTCCTTCCCTTTTCTTTGTCTCCTTTTCTTCTTTATATCCTCCCTTTTCTTCATCCCAACTCGCTTCATCTCCTTCTGCTCCTCATGAGTACAGGGAAGCCATTTTTCTCTACTTGAAGAAAGAGTTCATAGTTTTATCCTACAGTTATAACTGACTTTACTGTTACTAAAACAGCAATAAATGTTACATTTCATGTGGCTTGTAAAAGTGATGAATTGTGAACGTTTTATTGGGTGAAATGCGATGGCAGCCTGGGTATTTTAAGCATGAGCAAACCTGCTGTGAGGGTTTTAATGTCAGTAATTATTAAATTATTAACTAGAGTAAAGTAAGAAATTGTTTGGGTGCATAAAACTGATTGATGAAGCTCATCTGGGCTTTTAAGCCTGTTTAATCATGTTGTTTTGCTTTTAAAAATGCAAAAACTTCCTGACTGTGTGTGGGTTGTTTCACAGTCCATGGTTTCTGAGGCGGTTCAGGACTAAGCTCAATGCAAACTGATCAAACTGTGAGCCTGAACCTGGGGGATCAGGATCTGTTCTGGGGTGGAGTTTGTTTAATGCTTGACCTGTAGAATCTGGATCGGTCTCCACCAGGACAGGAGACTGTACCTCTGAGCACTACACAACTGGTGGGGTAGGTATGCACATTAAAGAGGGGGTATTGTGTTGTTCCTCTGGAAAGAAAACAAAACAAACAAAAAAAATCACCTTTTATCTGAAATGTTTGGTTTTAGCTGCTGTCTCTTTAAGGCTCCCTGCTCCATAAACCGCCTTCCCGCTGATTGGCTAGCCACTTGAAGCCCTTTGGAAGGAGAGTTATGGGCAGACCTTGTTGTTTGAGGCCCATCACTCCAACATGTCATGAACCTGTTTGGAGATCCTTATTTGATGACATCACCAGTTCAGCACGTCTTGCGATCTATTTTCAGAACGGACCACTTGTGCAGTTTACAGACAGATTCATGGATTTGTCCGCCATATTAAATAAGTAGAGGTTTGGAAATCTGCTTATGTTTAATCTGAACATAACACATTGTTAATTTATATCTTTGTTTCAAATACGACAAAGCATCATACCCTCTCTTTAAAGATACAACAGTACTTACCTGTCCATTGATTTCATCTTGAGCCATGCCAAGTATGTGTGCCTTCTTATCTCTGTGTTGAAGACGTTTCAGCTTTTGATGCATTTTTTTCACAAGTTGAATGCCCTGTGTTCTTTTTTTCCTCATCTACTTGGACCTTTTCTCGTCCCTGTCCCTTTCTTCGTGTCCTTTCCTCCGTCTTTGACCAGAATTGTCCTCTTTGCACTCTTTCACCTGCTCTCAAAAGTATTTCGAGCTTCTTCGCCACGATTTTCCTCCTCCTTTCTATCTCGGCTGATCTCTCCCTCTCTCTCTCTCTCTCTCTCTCTCTCTCTCTCTCTCTCTCTCTCTCTCTCTCTCTCCTCCTCCTCCAAAAAGGTACCACCTCTTCTCAAGGATGTCCTGGTTTCAGCAGCTATGCTATCACCATGGGGACTGTTACTGAGGCGATAATGAGAGAGAGCAAAAGAAAGACAGACTGATGAGGGGAGGCGGAGGGGGAACTCCATCTTCATGTGGCCTTCTTTAGTTAGATAGAAAAACAAAATTAACGGAGAAAAACATATTCAGTGGGCTGATGGAGAGAAAAAGAGGGATGAATGAGAATGATGTAAGGTGAAAGAAGCGATGAAGTGAAGTATCGTTTTAAGAGTTATTGTGGGAGAGAGGCAAAGGAGTAATGAATCCTGATCTGTAGTTCAAAGGCTTGCAAGTATAAGAGGACTGGTAAATGGTTCAAAGACACGGAGAAATGATGAGAGACAGATGACAGAGACCAAAGGAGGGACATGAGGAGGAAGGAGGAGGTTGAGGTATAAATAAGTAAGAGAGTACAGTGTAAGGATGCTATGATAAAAGGAGGAGAGATGGGGAGTGATGTTGGAAAATTAGGACAAAAAAGTGAGGGAAGAGAATAAGGGAAGGGGGGGACGTGAGTGAAGAAGAGATGGAAACAGAGGAGGGAGTGGGTGTGATGTCAGGCAGGTGCTATTTGAGCGATGTATGAGGAAGATATTGGTCTTTAATTAAATTTTGGATCTTCTCCAGTCTGTGTCATCTTCCCCTGGTATGATGGAGAAAAAAAGGTTCATGCATATCATTTTCCCTCAGACACTCATTTATCCTGTATATTATAAAGACTTCTCACACTTATTTAGGGATATTATGAGGTCCTCAGTGGATTTCAGACATAAGGTGTTTGTTTAACTTCAGTGATTTTTGGGATAGGGAGGCGATTGTATTAGGGTGATAGACACACCTCATGTAGTGTTTTCCATGTAATATTGGGGCCAATACCAAAAAGACAACCCTTTTCAATGTGTCATCAATTTCAACGTTCTGGGGTATAAAAAGCTGGTACTGTCAGTGAGTCATTCACAGTTTATTATTCAAGCAGCCATGAACACACAACGTCACCTAATGGACAAGCAGCTCCACCTGGCCATAGCGCACCTTCAGGTCAGTAGCAGGCAGTCAGATGTTGTTCGTGAACTTGGTGTGTCTCAGAGTGTCATCAGCAGCCATCATCAGGACACAGAACTACTGGCAGTGTTGGTGACAGACCCAGGAGTGGAGCCCCACGAGTGATGGACCACAATGATGACCAGTACCTGAGGACCTATGAACTCAGACACTGTTATGTAACTGCTACACAGCTGCAGACCTGTTTACGACTCCAACGCTTTGGCTTAAAGCCGAACGACTGTTGCAGGTGACTCCACTGACACCAAGACACCGCCATGACCATCTGCAGTGGGCACAAGAACATGTGACCTGGACAATGCAGCAGTGGTCTACTGTCCTGTTTACTGATGAGTGTCGGGTCACCTTGTATGGAAATGATGGTTGTCAGCGTTGCTGGAGAAGGTAAGGTGAGCGATACTCTGAGGTCAACATGGTCCCCAGGGTTGGCTTTGGTGGAGGAGGTGCAACAGTCTGGGCAGGCATCACCAGTCAACACAAAACAGATTTAGTGATTGTAGATGGCTTACTCGTTCTTACCTCAGAGACATCATAGAACCCATCATCATCCCCCAATTCCACCGGCACACCCCCAACTTTCTGTTCATGGATGATAATGCTCCACCACATTTTGAATTATCACAGCTGGACTTCAGTCAGAGTGCCTCATATGGTATGACCAGCGATGTCCCCTGACCTGAACCCCATAGAGCACGTCTGGGACCAGCTGAAGCAGAGGCTGGATGCTCGTACCCCACCCCCATGTGACCTGGCCGAACTGTGTGTAGGAGTGAAATACATTTCCTCAGAACAACATCATGAGTCTAGTGAGGAGCATGAGACGTCGCTATCAAGCTGTCATTGCAGCAACTGGTGGAAACACTCACTACTGACTTTGTCAATTTTGGTTATTTTGGGCTATCTGCTGGAGCCATCCATATATATATATATATATATATATATATATATATATATATATATATATATATATATATATATATATATATATATATATATATATAGTTCTCAAAGAATCCATAATCTAGGTCCCTTACTGCATTATCATATCAGGGGAAATTTAGGCTAATTGTTGCACTTAGCAGTCGATGTTCATCATTACCCCATATTATTATTATTATTATTATTATTATTATTATTATTATTATTATTATTATTATTATTATTATTTTATTGTTGTTGTTTTTGTTGCTGTTATTAACTTTATTTTAGCATCATTAGGGTTAGTATACAATACTTCTTTAATACAATGTGTAATACATCTTTATGTGACTTTTGGTTTGAGATTTTTTTCCTTTTAGTGAATCTGCAGCAGTGTAACTGTGCTTTTACCAAATAAGAGAAAAAATAAGTAAGACATGTTTTTGGTCGTCCATGAGCCACTAATTTGTTTTTCATTCCTCCTTTTTTTGATCTTGTTTGCTTCTGCAGCCTTGTGATTGCTGTTGCCAGAGCGCACTGACAAAATATATTTCTAAACCGAATGTTTCACATCATTAAAAAGCATGTCATTAAAAGCCAGCAGGACAGCTAGAATACCATTATCATTAGTAGAAGGAAATAAAAACCTTGTGAATAGCAATTATATTCATGAGTGTCTAACGGTTAGAAATTTGACATTTAAACTTTAATAGGTATCACAAGCTGCAGCAATTCTGAAATGCCAAACAGCAAGCGCTCTTAATAAATGTTCCAACAGGAAAAAAAAAGGAGACAAGGATTAAGTCTGAGGCAGAAGCATTTATCGTAAATTTCAAGGAAATAATTAGCATAAACTGTGTGAAGCCTTTGTCTGTGTGTTTCTTTCTCACTTCTTAATTACAGATTTTAAAAAGTTAAGTTTTAGCACAGCCAGCCTGAAGGCCATCTGCTCAAAGAATACTGACTTGATACTGACTGCAGGTTTTGAATAGAGGAAGATCTCACAATGTAAAGCACAACTGAAGCTCAAAATAAATAAATAAATAAATGATCTGTTACGATACTTTAGTGGATCCAAATTCAATAATCTTCTACATGCCTAAATGCATTGAGTTGATGCCATATGATTGGCTGATTAGTAATATGCGTTAACGAGCAGTTGGACAGGTGCTCTGGACGCTCCTTTTTAGAAATGTAAAAAGAAGTTAAATAGTTAAATTGGGGATTTAATAGTTAGTTTTGGTCCTTTTTTTAATCGTTGTTTTCAAGATTACAAAGTTTTCTTTGTTCTGATTTTGTGTCTTATTTTCTTATTTGCTTTTTTCCAATTAAAGCCAATTTTAGTTTGCTTCATAATTTGCTAACTACTCACAGGAGCTTTGACTTTCATTTATGTGTTCAAAGGGATTTACTGCTGCACATGGGCTCAGCTCTACTGTACAGTAATGTCAGAAAGCCTTTTTGTTTTTATGCTATTCCATGACAGAAGAGACACATGTTCCTCTGCAGGGGGCGAAAATACAACCACAAAAACAAATGGAAAAACAAAATTCCATTTACAGTGGATACAAGAAGACACCTTTCACCTTTAGGAGACATGTTTTATGGAGGAGTAATGAGACTAAATTGACCAAAAGAGGGGGAAGAGAAACTCCTGTGGTAACTAGAGCAAAGAAGATCCTAATACATATTTCAATATGCAAATTTTATAGATTCCCTCAACAAAAATAAGACTAAGACAGTGGTTCTTAACCTTGTTGGAGGTACTGAACCCCACGAGTTTCATATGCATATTCACCGAACCCTTCTTTAGTGAAAAATAAAATATGATTTTTTAAAAAAAAAAAATCAAGACATGGGTATATGTTTATTTACTGGTGCACAACCAACACAGTGCATGAACTCACAACAAACATACCTGCAAATCAGTGTGACTTCTGCTGTTGCCTTTGAGAGACTGGTTCAGATATGCATGGCTTCACCTTGGCAAGTGCCACTCTCTTGTCATTTTTACAGCAAAGTCTGTTCCTTTTCTTTGTTTTTACGTCCTGCAAGGATATGTTGTAACAAATGGTATAAAAAATTCCAGGGCTTTCTTAGCAATAACTGGATACTTTTCCATTTGTCAACACCAAAACGTTGAAAGTGTTGTTGATCTGAAGAGTTGCTGTTGAACCTGGCTCTGCTGAATTTCAATGATTTCGTCAAGGTATTCGTCATTGACATCTGCTGACTCAACACGTTCCAGTTGCCAAGTCGGAAAAACTATACACTACAGCAATATTTTTATAAATTATTTATTGATTATTTATTGTTTACACCCTGGACAGCCATCATTGATTGTTAACTCAGAGGTGGTGTGGATGCTCTGACCTCCAAGTTGAGAATTCCGACTTCGGGGGGCGTTTCAGTCGGGTGTTCCCACTAGGAACTCGTAAATTCCGACTTCCAAGTACAAATGGAACGCACCATGAGCGAGCTAAATTCCCCGCAGCAATGATTGGCCAAGGCAAGCAATGAAACGGGATTATCTGCAGCCAGTGATGGCTAAGCAGGGCGTGTCATCACGAATTGACACAATGAGTCCGGTGTGTCTTAACCTCCGTGGCGGAGGCTCCGCCGAACCCCTGGGACTGTCTCACCGAAACCCCTAGGGTTCGATCGAACCCAGGTTAAGAACCACTTGACTAAGAGGACTTGACTCAGGATCAGATCTGGAGCCTTTTGTGGGTTTATTGAAGATGCAATCCACAGTTCACATTTGTAAAACAAATCTAGACAGCAATAAGATGTGGATGTGGACACTTTTTTTTTCTTGCTCTCTTCTGGAGAAACTCCAGAGTCAGCCAAGTCACCCTGATATAAAAAAAGCAGCCTTGTTGGCCTTTTTCTGCTACAACAGAAACTATGAACCCAGAGAGCTCCTGATGTCTGGAGCAGGAGTTGGTAACAACAGGACCTTTCTGAATCAGAGGATACTCGCAGCTCACATATGACAGCAGTCTACATCACTCACCATCCAGAGCTCACTGCCTCACTGAACACTGCAGTCTGACCCACTTCCTATGACTTTTAAGTTTGCTTTGAAAAAAAAAATCAAAAAATAAAACAAAATAACAAACAAACAGAATAATGAATATCAACAGCTTTTACTTCAAAGATGTCAAAGTCAGTGTAGATCACCTAAAAGAGAGTCAGTCACCATTTGGTGGTTTGTGGATGTGATGTTAAATTTTGATGAGCTTGATCGCTCTCAGCTTTTCAAGCCTGTAAAAAGTTCACACGGTGAAAACTCTTCAATTCTCTAACAAGAAAATCCCTGACCAGTGCGTTTGCTGTAGGATTGAGAGGCCAGTCATATCTTTACAAACCAGTGTGTGCCCATTTTTTTTCCCATTGTGGCAAATATTACAAGCCATAAATTTTAGAAGTTTAGGCACATCTTTTGAGCAATCATGCCCACTCAAATCTGAACCATGATCAAAAGAAGTAGTTGAGCCCCGGAGCCTGGTATGATCAATCCATCTGACTGCTGGCCTCAGGGCGGTTAGTCTTCAGCTGGGCAGGTGGGGTCAGAAGGATTCCTCCTATAACAGCCAAGAGATGATCTCATAGCCACAGCACAGAAATCCCATTTCCTTCCTTTTCCAACTTGACAGGTTAGCCTTTCATTCCTGGCATGTGTTAAGATGTTTTTCCTGTTAGACTCCATAGAGTTGACTTGCCATTTTATTGTGACTTGTTTTCTCTGGAGAGAGAGATTTCTTTGATTTCTCAAGAAGGTTGCTTGACCTCTCAGTTAGAAACTTTTTTCACTGACTAAGGAGATACCCGAGACTAAACCAACCAAGACTGAACGTTTTGATAGATCAAGCCCACTGCCTGATCACATTATAAGAGTGAAGATAAGTGGAAAAGAAACAAAAAAAAAAAAAACAAAAACAAATTCAAAGCCAGTGTTGTTTAAAGGTGGGGATGTTGTACTCTTATCTTTCAGGGTTTATTCTGTCCCTCTGGTACCTGTTTAGTAGCTTTACACAGTTTACAGCTAAAAAAAACAACAACAAACAAACAAACAAACAAACAAAAAAACTTATTTAGCTCTTTTTAGGGCTCCCTGCCCCACAAACCCCCTTCCCTCTGATTGGCCAGCCATCTGGAGGTCTGGGGCGGGGCTATGGGCAGACCTTGGTGTTGGTGTTGGTGTGGTTTTGGTGTGTTGGCCCTGACTGGCAACCAGTCCAGGGTGTACCCCGCCTTTGCCCTAAGACAGCTGGGATAGGCTCCAGACACCCACCACCCTGAACAGGATAAGCGGTATAGAAAATGAATGGATGAATTGATGAATGAATCTGCACACATTTAGTATTAACATGCAGCATTCTTACTTGAAATCTGTTTAAAATATGAGAAAGCAGAATAGCCCCTCTGTATATATGACTTAAGATTGTACAAAGATAACCAAAAGGGAAAGTAACACTACACATTGAAGATAATGATTTTAAAAACCAGAAAAGTAATCTCCAATGAGCTTTACTTTGCACTTTGTTGTTTCGACTGACCTATTTCTATCTGGATAGAGCTGATTTTGATATTGTCTATCTACTTTGTTGCTTCAAAGTTAAAGGCACTAAATCATTATAGACAAACAAACATGACGTTGTGGACTTCCAGAAATCCATCATCTGTGTGTCATACTGATAATTTAGACGCTAACCTTTTGGCTGTTTGTTTCCTTTCTCTCACTCCTTCACCTTCCAGCTCTCTTTTTTTTTATTCTGTCTCCATGTATACCCCTTTTTTTTTACCTTCCTCTCTCACACAGACTGTTGACCAGCAGTTCAGTGCCAGCTGAAACCAACACCTGTAAAAACCACAACCAGGATCACCACTGCTCTTTGATTTTTCAGCAGCAAAGCTCTGTTTCTCTCCACCCCTTCTCACAGTCCCCTCTCTTATCACTATGCATTCATCCTCTGCTCCACCATCACCAGGGTAATTCTCCCTCCGTGTAATCAGTCTCATTCAGGTTATCATCAGGCTTCTTGTCTGCAGTGCTGACATTACAGTCCGTCAAGTCAGACGTGAGCCCTGCTGGGAGAACATGCTGTTAAATGGTTGAAAATGATATTGTTTGCACCACAATCATTCATTCTTTTCATTCTTTACCTTTTCGTCTGCTCTCTTGTAGAGATCCAATCAGTACTACAGCATTAAACCTGCTCTTGTTGGAGCCTGTAGTCCCACTCCTGCACAGTGATGTCCAACTGAAGTCTGTTTCTTTTTGGCTGGTACAAAAATGTTTTCAGACTGTGTCTATTTTGTTTGTCCCACGTAAGATAATATACCTCTCTCTCTCTCTCTCTCTCTCTCTCTCTCTCTCTCTCTCTCTCTCTCTCTATATATATATATATATATATATATATATATATATATATATATATATATATATATATATATATACATATATGTATATATTTATATGTGTGTGTGTGTGTGTGTGTGTGTGTGTGTGTGTGTGTGTGTGTGTGTGTGTGTGTGTGTGCGTGTGTGTCATCAGGAACCCCAGCAATCTGCCATCTGCCCCCATTCTGTCACCTGAGCAGTTAAACACACACACACACACACACACACACACACACACACACACACACACACACACACACACACACAGGAACACATTCATGGAACACATTCATGGAACACACACAAGTATATGCATTCACACATACACAGCAAGCAAATACACACACATATAAGCATGCACATACAGACACATACAGACACACATACACACACACAAACATGCATCTGCACATTCACGGTTGCTCCTTGTATCCTGCCGTCGGTTTTCAACATGCAATATTTCCTTTTTGGACAAAACAGGTCAGTCTTTGAATTTGAGTGAGGGGGATAGAGAGAAAGAGAGAGAGAGAGGGGGAGAGAGAGAGAGAGAGAGAGAGAGAGAGAGAGAGAGAGATACTTTATGTCAACATCCTATCTTGTATTGATCTTAAACTACTTGAAAATGTAGAAGCATAAATGTTTATCTAAATCTAAAAACTTTACAGAAGAATTATTCACTCACATTATTCCCATTATTCATTATTCCCTTTTATAATATGATTTCATTTGATTTCTATTTTTCTTTTTTTTTTTTTTTTTTTTAATTGATTTCTTCAGCTTCCATACCTTTATTCATAGGAGAATAGGACACTGGATAGAGCAGCAAACATGGAGAGAGAGCGGGCAGTGACATGTTGGAAAGGGACCATGGGTTGGAGGCTCCTGGCTGACTGCTTGAGGGCTACAGCCTCTGTGCGTGGGGTCTGGACTTAGACCCCTGGGCCAAACCACCACCCCTGAGGGCGGCTGTGGCTCAGCAGTGGAGCAGGTCATGTCTCAACCTGAAGGTTGGGAGTTTGATCCCAAGTCTCACCATCCACATGGCGCAGTGTTCTTGGTAAAGACACTTTACCCTGAACTGTCCCTGTAGGTTGAGCCAGTGTGTGAATGATGAGGGTTACTCGCCATGTAACAGACTGGAGTAAATACTGTATAAAGACAGGTTTATTAATATTTCTCTCTGTTGTTCATTGAATCAAAGCCCAAAAAGACATGTCAGAGAGAAAAAAAATAATGAGTTCCCAGAGAGTTTAAAAGTTTCATAAACTGATCAAAATATGAAACACATGCTGTTAGTGTATTTATAAGTGTATGTATGTCTTATTGCTCTATGGGAGCTCTGTAAGTGCTGATCAGTGATTTTTCTTTAGTGCAGAGCACATGTAATGAAACTAATTATAAATACAGAATTAATGACCTGCTGGTTTAATGTGTCAGGGGGCATCAGTTTCCATAGCTCTACTTTTTTAAAGGGCAATTACTAATCCAGTGTGGATTATGAGAATATAATTTCTTCTTCTATGATTTCCCTTAAAGGCACAGTTGGTAGTCCCAGAAAACTTGCATGAATTTGAATGTAGCATCTCCACAGGCCTCATTTAGCCCTGATATCCGTTTATTTATTTATTTATTTATTTGTTTGTTTGTTTATTTAAACAAAAGAATGATATCTGGTTTCAAGATGATAGAGGCATGGGTTGTCTTTTGAGTTCTGACATCCCAGAAAGTCCAGCGCATATGTTGCTCCGTCCTTCACAGATGGAGCCACTTTTCCAGATTATGATGATGTCATCAAGTAAACCAAGCTCCCTCCCCAGAAATGATGCATTCAAAGACGTAGGACAACCCAGTGACTCTAACACCACCTATCCCATCTCTTTATTTATGTTATGAAACTAGCCCAAATGTATTCCTAACAGCATAAAGGATGCAAAAAATAACTTTAAAAAATTAGTTTAGTTTTAAAAAGTTGTTTTTTTTTTTTTAATTATCTATTGAAGTTACTCATAGTTAATAAAGTAGAGAGTGAAGTAAAGAGGATAATTAATAGTAATCTGTAGGTTTAATTTGCACACCCTGGCCACTCTAACTGTTTTTACGATGGGCATATTTACAACTATCGACATAAACTAACGTGTGGTCCACCATGCTGATGGACATGGTAAGCAAAAGAGCATTTCCGAACATACATCACGTCAAACCTTGAGGCAGATGGGCGACAGCAGCAGCGGAAGACCACGCTGGGTGCCACTCCTGTCAGTTGAGAACAAGAAACTGAGGCTACAATTCACACAGGCTCACTAAAATTGGACAGTAGAGGATTGGAAAAATGTTGCCTGGTCTGATGAGTCTCAATTTCTGCTCCGACATTCAAATGGTTGGGTCAGAATATATATATATATATATATATATATATATATATATATATATATATATATATATATATATATGACCTGGACAAAAACACCCACACTCAACTCCTCACGATGGTAGATAAAATGGAAAATCCTGCAATGACCGATCCACATCATTCCTGAATCATGATCTATTATACAGAGCTGAGGATCCGTCCAAAGTGAAGACGTTCAGAGGAAATATGTCTTTTTGTGATTAGACAGAAAAATGGAAATAATCTTCTCTTTCAAAGCCTTTCATGTGACACTTCACAAAGAGTGTAAGAGGTGTGTGTAGAATCTGACAAATTCATCCTGCGGCCTTGACACATGCGGAGGCTGAAGCCAGCGTGTAGCCATGTTTCCTCCACCAATGTGTCCTTTTGTTCATTTGAAAAATCCTCCTGACCAATCCTCAGTGTGGAGCAGCCTCACGCCCACGCAAACACCTTCACCTCAACAACACCCACATCCACCTCAGCATCAACATCCAGGCAAAGAGACACAGGGAGACTTCAAAACCCTTCATCCTTTCTGGTTTTTCTTTTCTCCAGATTCACAGAGTGTAATCATAATCTCAAATATAATTCATCACGGTATCAACACCTTAAGTTTACATTGTAGGCAGTCAGTGCTGACATACACCTGTTTAACACAGGATAACTGTATTAAGCCTCAGTTCATTCATATACCATGAGGATATTTTCCTACTACAAGTGTTTTCTTTTTCATTCATGCAGATATCAAAACGTAAACTAATCATGGAAGCAATGCCGCCCCAGTTCAGATCCCGTGTGGTGTGTTTCATCACAGTGTTCGGTAAATTCACTCCTAATAAATCCCTGTGCAGAGCCTCAGTGGATAGTAAAGCCTCAGTATTTAAGAGGTACTCGTGGGTGTTGTAAAGCTCCTCTGCACAAATGAGGCAATATTTCACTTTTATTTTGAAATATCACTCTGCTAATTTGTGCAAACATTCACACAGAAAAGGGTTGACATTCGGTGCTTCGGCCTCTCTCACTCTTACCATGTTTACATCGATTTTTCAACCATCAGTTTGAAGAGGGGGTATTACGCTTATTAAACGTGTGCAGATTTTCTAACCTCTACATATTCATATGTTGTAGAAAATCTATTCACAACACGTTGAAGGGGTGGGCCTCAAACACCTTGGTTTGCCCAAGGGCATTTGTGGAAAGAGACAGCAGCTAAAACACAGTATTTCAGAGGCTGAACTAAGGGTTCTCTAAAACAGTGTAAGAAAAGCTTTTTTTGTTTGTCTGTTTTTTTTCATTTTTGAGCTGTAAGTCATGTAAAGCTACTGCTACCCTCTCTTTAAATACGGGATAATAAAGGGACAAATCATTTTAAGAGGCAGTGGCGTTTTCTCCCAGAGGCCAAGGGAAGCCATGCTTCCTCTCTTTTTTCAGACTGTAGCTGTGTTTTAATAAAAATACTCCTTTTAACAGTTTCGATAATTCTGTGTTCTGTCGCTGTCATCTCTTCCTTATTTCTCTCCTCTACTTATTGAGCATTTTACAATGTGTACAACAGCGCCCGCCTAAATGTTATGTGGCGAATGAGTGGTGAAAATACGGTATTGCACACTGTTGTCCGCAGGGAGGCCGGGCCGAGTTGGCGTCCCTTTGTGAAAAAAATCAAGAATGATTAACCAATCAGATGAGGCTGCTGTCATGACACTGCTCATCTGTGATTAGTCAAGACTGTGTCAAGGGAAGCCACCCCGTCTTTGGCCTCAAACCAATCAAATCACAGTGTCGTCATCATCGAGCCGCTGAAGGAAAAGGAGGGAGATTAGCATATTTGTGTTGGCACTGTGCATGAAGCGGCCGGTTGTGTATTGAGTGAAAGGGCGTGTGTCCGTGTTCAAAGTGTCTGTTACATAACAAGCTTGTGTATGTAAAATGAGCGCTCTCACCGGTCATTCCATTACATGAAATAGCGATTTACAAGCTGCAACATAGTCTTTTATGTACCCAACTCCCTATAAAACATACAGATTAGAGGCTTTGTCTCACTTGGCTTCCTCAAAAAAGAAAAATCCCCACGCCACGCCACTGTTAAGATGGTGTGTAATGTATAAACTTTTCAGCCTGTTGCATTCTTTAGCTGTAGACTGAGTCGTGTAAAACAAAGTGCATCATACAGCTATTTGGTCCAAAAGTAGAATACATGTCAGCTTTATGATGCCTGAAGTTCATGTATTGATTTTATTGTTTGTGGATAACATTAAAAAAAAAAAAGTTATTCATTGAGGGATTTGTGTTTCAGTCATAGTGTTGATGTGAATGACACTAATTTCACTTTCATATCACAGGATGTTGAATCAAGAACTTGAGTTGTCCAGCCAACATGGTCTTAAGAAATAGTCTTAACTGGAAAATAAGCCGTTTTGAAAGTGTCATGGCTGTTTATTTTCTCTCAAAGATCAAACTGAAGTTGTTGTTTTTGGAGCCAAAGCAGAGAGATTAAAAGTCAGTGAGCAGCTCCAGACATTAAAGTTAAAAACCACTGACCATGCCAGAAATCTGGGTGTGATCATGGACTCAGACCTGAATTTTAACAAACACATAAAGACAGTTACAAAGTCGGCCTTCTATCACTTAAAGAATGTGTGGAGGATGAAAGGACTAATGTGTCAGCAGGACCTGGAAAAACTGGTCCATGCTTTTATCTTCAGTAGACTTGATTACTGTAACAGCGTCTTTGCAGGTCTCCCTAAAAAATCAGTCAGACAGCTGCAGCTGGTTCAGAACGCTGCTGATCGAGTCCTCACTAAGACCAAGAAAGTGGATCACATCAGTCCAGTTCTGAGGTCTTTACACTGGCTCCCTGTCTGTCAGAGGATAGATTTTTTAAAAAAAACTTCAGCTGGTTTATAAAGCAATAAATGGTTTAGGACCAAAATATATCAGTGACCTTCTGATCCAGTACGAACCAGCTTTTGGTTAATATTAATTTATTCTAATCTTTATTTATTCTAGTCGTTTAGGCTTCTTATTTTCTTATTTCATTTTTATTCATACATTATTTTATATGATGCATCTGAAATATATATACATATATATATATATATATATATATATATATATATATATATATATATATATATATATATATATATATATATATATATATATATATATATATATATATATATATGTTTTGGCTTTTATTTGTTTTTAACCTTTTATGACTCTTTTAGGATCTCCAGTGTTTTCTCTGGGGGAGCCCTTTGCACCGGGGGTGGTGGTTGGCTGTGGTTGCGGGGGCCTGTCACATGGGTTCCTGGTGGAAGTTGGTGTCTGCCACATCTCTCCTCTGGGCCCTGTGTCAGGGCCCTGTAGCTCTGGCTGACTCCTTGCCCCTGGTGCAGACGGCTCCTCTGATGATGTTTTCTCAGCTGGTTCATCAGTACTCAGCCAATATATATGTGTGTGTGTGTGTGAGGGCCGTGGGTGGGGGCTATATGGTTGTGTGGAGTGAGGGTGGTTGGGTGGGATGGTGTCTGGGTGGATTGT
The DNA here is from genome assembly GCA_030710495.1 of Labroides dimidiatus. Lineage (NCBI taxonomy): Eukaryota > Metazoa > Chordata > Actinopteri > Labriformes > Labridae > Labroides > Labroides dimidiatus. The sequence goes on along the minus strand of CM061150.1, from coordinate 29,440,559 downwards.
TGTTTTTAAATGGTCTGTAAAGCACTTTGTGTTACATCTCTCTGTATGAAAAGCTCTTTATAAATAAAGTTTGATTGATTGATCAAGACCACTCAGGTCATCTTGGATCAGGTCTACTTTCAGTTCCAAGACTTAGAACCAAACATGAAGAAGTAGCGTTCAGCTTCTATGCTCCAAATATCTGGAACAAACTTCCAGAAAATTTGAGGTCTGCTGAAACTCTCAGCTCCTTCAAATCCAGGTTGAAGACTCACCTTTTAACAGCTGCTTTTTATTAGAGTATTCAAACAAACCATATTAATATCTATTCTCTTACACACTTCTACACTGTGACGTTCATGCTTATATTTTAAAATCTGTTTGAACATATTCTAACCTTCTTTTTTGCCATTTTGTTTTATTGATTTTTTTCCTCTTTTAGTCAATTTTTAATTGTTTATTCTAATATGTTTTGCTGACCTTTTTAATGTTTATTTGTATCTCTGTGAAACACTTTGAATTGCCTTGTTGTCGAAATGTGCTATATAGATAAACCTGCCTCGCCTTCTCTCATATTTTTCATGGATATTAAAAAAACATAGATTTTTTGGATATTCTTGGTGATTTTGTTTAATTTTTCAAGACCTCATAGCTACACATTCTGCAGTATTTGGCACACAGTGAGGGACTGTTTCAGCCGTGCTTATAAATTCTTGTATTGGGGTAAAAATAGAACATCACGTCCAATAACACTTAGCTTGCATTGAGCCCCGTTTAGTTTTACGGCTCCCCTGATCTGTGTGATCTGTGTCATCATATCAAAGGATTTAATGTGTTCTGTAATAAAATCAAACAGTTGTGGAGGTTAATGCTAAGACCTTAAACTGAACAGGGAAATTAGGGCTGATCCCCGATGTCCCGGCTTTATTTTTGAATTTCATTACCTCAACGAGGCGCACCCAGAGGTCAAATGTGTTTCATCAGCTGAAATTTTCCACAGCGTCTGTGATGTTCTCACTTTGCGGCAGCGTGTTACATCAGGCCCGTGTTTGAAGCTGTACTATAGGTGCCTCTGTTTCTCAGGTTCCTCTCGTGGTTTGTTCTTTTATCAGCTGTCGCCGTGGCTGCAGGGGGAATTAGCTCTGAAGTGATAACAAATACGAAACGGTTTCAATGCTCACGCTGTTAGCTTTCAGAGTGCTAGGATCAGAAGAGCTCATTAAGACGTTCGTATTTCTGTCGTCTCCTTCAAAGTACATGTGCCACTTTCTCTTGAGCGAACAGAATTTACTTTAGGAGAAGAACAACAAAGCATTCAGGACCAGTGTTTATCAAAAAATGTATCCCTGAGAAGTTTCCTGTGTGCTGGTGGGCATTTAAAACGCTGCACAGAAAAACTCTCAGCTATAATCAGCGCGCTGTGATTGTGTCTTCTCTCTTCCTCTCTTGACAATGTTTTCCCGAAGCAAAAGGAGCTTTAAAAAGAAGTGGAGTGCGCCGGAACCACTAACACTGGGATTGTGGCTCAGCTATTCTGACATTGAGCAGTCATTCAATTTCCATATCAAAAGGAGCTCCGGGAAAACCAGAAAACCTCTGCAAGCCAAGAAACGCTCCTTTATCACACTAAACGAAGCATCTGAAGAAAGGAAAGAGGGGAAGCGGGAGAGAGAGAGAGAGAGAGAGAGAGAGAGAGAGAGAGAGAGAGAGAGAGAGGTAAAGAGTGATTAGAGAAGCTGAGGAGGCGAAGAGGACAGACAAGGAGAAATATGAGGCGTTTTGTGTCACCAATCCAAAAAGGAGGTCTCTTCCTCCAAAAAAAAAAAAAAAATGTTTTCTCTCATTAAAAAGACTTGTTGCAAAGAGGGCCCAGAGTGAATGAAGCAGAGAGGAATCAGAGCTGGAATGCTGAGCTGTGTGGAAAAAGGGAGGAAGTTATTAGGAGGAGGCGTCTGTGGAGGGATACTGCTGTTTTCTAGCTCCCGTGTAGAGACCGACAGAAGAACATTGGCCATTGTGTCACTGAGTGCAGGAAAGTGGGCTAATCCCAGCGCTGTGAGAGGTGACCAGTGGCACAAGTCAGCTGGAGATTCGGGACACTGGAGGAATTAAAATATGAATACTCAGGATATTAAAGCTGCAACAACTAGAGTCCTCTCAGAGATGCAATATAGCTTTTTTTCTCCCCTTTGCTTGTGATCACAGCTAGAGGAAGATCACTAAAGCTACAGGAAAGTTTATCTTTAGTTTCAAGATTAACAGGGTTTTTTTTTATGAACATGTGATAAGTTCAAGATTTGCACTTGAAGTAACATGTGGTTCATGGTCCTCAGGGTTTGTCTTTACAATGCATTTTATAAACTTTTGTCATTGGAACATTTTAAAACAAGTGATGAAAGGGTTAAAATGTGCTTGTTTCATGTAAAAAAAAATGCTGTTTACCTTATTTCATGGTTATAGCAATCAGTGATCGACTTAGTTGGCTTGATCTGTTTTGATCTGGGATTGATTGCTTTTTGCTCCTTAATATAGGAGTGTAACAAACACAATGGTACTGAATGGTAAACATCTAACATCTAACGATAAATTGGTCATTAAACTGTACTACACAATGGAAAAATAGAATAGAATAATAGAACTTTATTTGTCATTGCAACAAGTACAACGAAATTGCAAACAAGTACAGCGAAATTGCAAAGTACAACGAAATTGCAAGAACTCTGTTCCCATACCGGGAGTCAAACCCAGGCCGCCTGGGTGAAAACCAGGAATCCTAACCGCTAGACCATATGGGACCATATATCCATTTAATTTTAGCCGGATCAAGCCAAAGTACATTTTGGATGACGTCACTTTCTTAACTGCATATAAAAACATCTCAAGGCATGCAAAACAGGAGAGTGTGGCCTGCCAAGGTGCTGCAGACGTTAGCTAGCTGTAAGCTAACTGGAGTACATAAGATCAAATGGTAACAAAAGTTTTTTTTTTTTTTTTTTAGTTCCTGGTAAAATAATCCCAGGAACTGTATGGTTCCTGTGGCCTATTTCTTCCTCTGTATTTTCACTATCAAAGAAATGGTTTTTACATAGTCAAAATTGCAACCCATGCATGAACAGTAGTGGGCAGTATGACAACAAAGAAGGCCATTCAGCTAAAATGAAAGCAGGCTGGTATCCTTATGTACAGCACTGCTGTTAGCCTGTTAGCATGGAGAGGATCCAGTCTGTGCTGGTTTCTGAATAAAACATTCAAACAGGATGTTTACAGGGGACTTCTTCTGTGTTTCAACAGCTGTTGTAAACTCAACATCCACTAACACGTTCAGCAGAAAGTCTCCAGTTTACAGGGTCACTCTTTAACATAAATAGACCAGATGCGACACTTACCTGTTTTTAACCTTTAAGGCCAAACGTGCAAGTTATTTTTTGGGCTTTTTATGCCTTTAATCAGAGAGGACAGGACAGTGGATGGAGTAGGAAACAGGGTAAGAGTGGGGAGTGACATACAGGAAAGTCACCACCGCTCAGACTTGAACCCGACCTGTGGTGAAATTTGTGTTTCTCTTTTACAACTTTTCTGTCTTTTTTTCTTTTGGACACATTTGGTCTGAAGTGGGATAAATGGCATGCGTGGTATCTGGTCTTAAAGGTACGTATATACACGGAAATGTTGCATCTGGTCTAAATGGGTTAAACTGTAACACTGGGAGCTGACAGAGACACATTCATACTATCAGGATAAAAGAAGACCATTGTTTAGGAGGTATTAAACCAAGTCCATCACAGCGGGGGGTCAACTTGATGTTGCACCCCCATTACCCCCAAACTAAATTTAGACCTTAGTTCCTGTGGTAGAAAAGCACCTGAAGTCACCAGCATGTAAATATTAATATATTTTGCAGTATGTTAATATTCAGTATAAGGAAGGCCTTAACAGTAAACAACAGCTCTGTTGTAGGTTGTTGGACCTGAGAGGACATGTGACAAAGAAAGCTAAACCCCCATCCTTTTTTTTTTTTTTTTTTTTTTTTTTTTTTTAAGTTCCAACTTGAAAACTCAGTTTTTCAGCAGGCTGTGGGAGTACTCAGACGCATCCAACACATTGTCAGTTTGCCTTTGGTTTCTAAAAGCAAACATTTGAAGCGAAGAGGTCAGTCCAGTTCACACGGCAACAGACTCCGGAGGGTACAACACACAAATCCCTCTGACTTCACTGCTTGGCGTAAAGTGGGTCAATCCCAGTGCTATCAAGAGTCAAATGCCACGTTGACTCCTGTTCACAGAAGCTGAAAGTCTGTGTCTATCACACTTTGAGAAAAAGATGGAGTTTAGAGCTGGAGACATGTTCTGGGCTTTAACTACAACTGTTTTTAAACCACTAATGTTCTACATGTGATCATTAATTGTGTAAAATAGCTCATTGGTATCACAGGAAGATGAATTGGTGACTTTGGAAAGGCCTGTTTCTGGAATGATTTGTCTCAGAGTTTAACATCAGGACTCCAGACACAGTTCCATTCATTCACAACACCGCTGGAAATGTCAAAATATCCTGACATTAATATAAAACTGTTCTCACTCCACTGGAGGGACTGTGGGATGTTCCTGCTGTCAAGTTGCAATGAGTTTACTGCAGTTTGATAGCAAGTGAGCAAGTTCCTCAAGAGAATAAAGTCTAAATGACAATCTGATTTCCAGGATGTAAAACATAAACGTATCTGTCAGGGCTATGGGGAGAAGCCGTGGTATCAGCTCTCATCAATTTTGACTCTAAAACACTTACAGGGAGTTTCCTACCCAGGCGAGGACCAGGGTACATGACACAGAGGAGTCAGTAGTTATTTAAAGTCATAAAATTCAACTCTTTAACCCACCGCAGGCAATGTTCTCACCATGACACTCGGTAAAAAGGTCATTTGGAAATGTCAGTGGGGGCATCTGATGCCTGGGGCCGTGATCTCACATGAGGCCTTTTGAAAGACTTTTTTGGGAGCTTCGGGATCAGATTTTTTTGTCACCCCAGAACAATTTATCCCATCCGCAGGATAATTCGAAATATTACTGCCACTTTAATCCATCATTAGTAAAATATGCATCAAACTGACCCGAACTCTGGTTAATATTAGAACAATAAATCATAAAACATGGCTGGAAGAAGTCAGAGGATTAACACAAAAGCAGTCAGAAATCTTTATTTTCTTTTCCTTACTGAAGACAAATTTTGATAATGAACTACGATGACTAGTTTAAGGGAAAAAAAAAAATCTGGCAGATTAGCATCTCTTTCACTCCTAGCATCTACTCTTGTTTTTTGGACATCATGTTTTCTTCCACCCACATCCCCAAAAATGTCACATCCAGCAGGGCTGTGAAGCGTGATACTGAGCCAGTCATTTATTTCTAACACTTTAAGGTTAAGTGTGTGCTCTTAATACAACGTCTGCTCAGGATTTGTCAGTCCAAATCTGAAATGGCAAAACTATTGTTCTATACAAGCCAAAAGAAAAACCTCAGTGAGCAGAACAAAGAAATGGGATCATTAGGGAAGGTTTTAAAGTGAGTCTGTTTCAGAGGAAATGAGACATAAATTACAAGTTCAGTAAAACAAGTCCAAAGATTTAAACCAATGGAGGAAGTTTCATTAGAAGTAGGGAGGTATTACTGTAAAACTCCAGAGCGAAGCTTGGGGAGTATGTAGCCCTGCATACTCCGAGGGAAAAAGAAAGTTTGTTGGGGTAAATTCAGGCCATTCTGTAGCAGAAGCTTCGTCTTGAAGATTGAGGACTCTGGCAAATGCTGACTCTGGCAAATGCTTGCAGAGAAATGCCATGGGTTAAGTACCACATGTAATATTAATATTCCCACAAGGAGAAAAAGAAAAGGAATGAAAGAGAAAGGGAGCATAACCAATACATTTACACTGGACTGCTAAACAAAAGGAGCTAAAGTCTCAGAGAACTCTTAAAAAGTCGCCAGTTTTTGGTAGGATGAACAGCTTTCAGACAAAAATCACATTGCCTGGCAGCCCGCTCTTGACTTTAGGGTTCAAATTGTCTCCAAGTCCTAAAGGATTTGGACCTATCAACAATATTCACCCACCCAACAACCTGTCATACTTCTGCATCAAATCGAAGAAGTACCCAAATACTACGCACGTACCCTGATGTGCACCTCCTCACAAATGTAGCTACACTTCAAAGCAGTGCAAAATGCAAGCCCTGTGATTGGTCCACTGAGGATCATTGCACATTATGGTTCATCTCCCATTGCTGTGCGATAAGCAGCTATGTATCATACAGACCACGGGGCGACTGTGGCTCAGTAGTTGAGTTGTCGCCTCTCAATCGGAAGGTCGAGGGTTTGATTCCCAGCTCCTGCAGTCTCATGTCGAAGTGTCCTTGAGCAAGACACTGAACCCCAAATTGCCCCAAACCTCACTGTTGTTCAGTGGTGTGTGAATGGGTTAGATATAACTGATGATAACCCCTAGATAACCTTCGGTAACCATCAGTGTGTGAATGTGGTGGGTGAATGAGTGTAAAGCGCTTTGAGTGGTCAGAAAGACTAGAAAAGCGCTATATAAGTACTGGTCCATTTGGTCCACCACACTGCCCTCATGTGTTGTGGAGGAGTATTGCAGAGTGACGTGATCGTTAACACTACAGCTGGGAGTCAATGTAAAGTCAATCAAATCTGCATCACATCAGGCTTTAGACGAATAACAATTCATCACTTTTCAACCAAGGTCTGGGTCTTGGATAAGCCAGTATTTTTATTTTAATTCTTATTTTTATGTCAAAGTGATAAATTGCCAGTCTCACAAGCATTTGAGCAGATTCTAATCCTGAAATGTTCCCGTGGTGAAGATCAGTACTGAACAGGAGGGAAGCAGCAGTGTGTTACTGCTCACAGCTGTATCAATCTGCTGGGAAAGAGCGCGCGGACTCAGCAGATCTTCTCACAATGAAATTAAGTATAAAGTAATGCGTTTATCTTGATGAAAAAAAAAAGAGAGAAAGAAATGAAATCTACAATAATGAAAACTGGGCTAACTCAGTCAGCAGAGAGCTGCAGTTTGACTCTGAAGATGTCAATACCATCACGTAGTGTCAGGATGAAATTGCAGAGAAATATTGCTTTAATGGAAAACAAATGAAGCAGCGTTGGGTTGATTTCTTTTAAAGTCATGTAATACTTTTTCTGAACTGTCAGGGAAACATCACAACAGCTGGGATATGAGGGCTGAGCTGAACTCTTCGAAAAATGTGAACTTTTTCAGGGTGAGATTGCAAAAAGATATTTTCCTTTTTTTTAAATCTTATTTTTTTTTATTTTTGTGGAATGAGTTACTGAAACTAACCCTGTTGATTAATGTTATTTTATTCGCATCTCTTCATATTAAACTGAAGAGTTTGCGTCTGTGTCTCAGTGCAGCCCGAGGCGTTCATCTGAAAGAGAGCTAATGTATCAGCAAAGCTCAACCATGACATTTCTCAGCCTTCTAATGAGAAACAGGTTATTTCTACACAACTCGCTGCATGTATAACGAGACAGTGCTGCGGATCTGCTCACAGAGAAATGATTACACTGCACAACCACAGACTTTGTTATTGTGCATAGCCTCTGGTAAAACAACCCAGATTTTCTCTTTAACCTATGCAGCGGGAAGGGCTCCACAGAATGTGTCGGTATCTTGATGGAAACGCTTTTGCTCGGTTGCAAACATGATTGACCTTTTGAGTTAGTTCTCTTTGTGGGGAATATGAAATGCAATCATGTCTGATTTGACAGGGGGAATGGATTTTGTGTTTCCTGGGCGTCAATTTCATGGCCTGAACCTTTCTTCTACCTGTGATTTTGCACCCCGCGGTCCGTGCTTGTTCTTAGATCTTGTTGATTGTGCAGGGAGACCTGATTTTCTGTTTCACTTCTTTAAAAGTAGTTGTAAAGAAAAGTAAAGTCTCAGTCAGTTCCAACCTGCACACTGTACAGCAACACTTTTACTTACAGATTTCTCTAGGGATACAGAAAACATATTCAGCATTCAAAGAGCCAATGTCTTAGTGCAGTGGTTCTCAAACTTTTTACACCAAGTACCACCATAATGACTGATGTTAATCATGTCGTGCAGTCAGCCTGAGTGTTCAGCTACATCTGTGCACAGTTCAATAATGAAGTGGGGGGTTTATACCTAATCAGTATATTAATTATTTCAAACAATATAAATACACAGTTTGAACGTTAACACTGTGCTAAAAAATCTGTAGCATAAAATTGATTCCATTCAAATGTTCCATTCACCTAAAAGTGAAACAAAAAGTATACACAAATAAATGTACAAAAACTGTACATAAATCCAAATTTGATGTAGCTGGAGTCATTTTCTCACCCATTTATACCGTTTGCTGCTGCTAGCAGATGCTGTGGTGATCTGACTGGTGCTAAAGGCTCTACTGTTTGCACCTTTGCTCGGCTCACTCTCCTCTTCTTCGGTTTTTGCGATTGAATGATTCTCCACCCAATAAGCACTTTTCTTCCTAGATTAAAGCCGTGATATAAGTCCCGTAGTTTGGCCACCTTCACCCTCAACCTCTTGCTAATGCAGCCTTAACGCCTCACGTTTTAGATACTGGTCTGTGTCAGCAGCGGTAGCTTTATTTACAAAACTTCAGCTGACATTGACGTCACATTAATGCCGGAACATTCAGAACATTAAGACTCAAATAAACATATTTCATTTTCCTACATAAACTTACTAGAATCTTATATATCTGATGGTATTACATATTTTAATTTTAATTTATTTAATTTATTTTTAATTCCTCCACGTACCACCAATGGGAGCCCAAGTACCACCAGTGGTACGTGGACCACACTATGAGAAAGGCTGTCTTAGTGCACTTTATATCCTTTATAGCAGGGGTCGGTCTGGGTCCAGATTCAAACGCCATGCTATGTGGACCTGAACCTATCATCAGTAAATTTTGTGGGTATTTTAAATTTGACAAGACACTTCTATTTTCACTGGCGCAGGGTTTACAGCATTGACAGTATTGGTTGAGCTGAAACGTACAGACCAATCACATTCAAGTTAAGCTATCCTACATGACGCCTCTCAGCCAATGAAGGCTCTGCATTCCAGACTTTAAATATTGCTGCTCTGCATGCAGGTGAAAGTTTCATTCATTCATGTTCATTTTAACCTTTGAGAGCACAAAATCCCTGCTTTTAGTCAGGCCCTGACTGTCCATTGAGAGCCAGGCTAATGGTTCAAGTCCCAGCTCCTCATGTTCACTCATCTAAGTGTCCTTAAGTAGAACACTGAGCCTTGAATTACTCACAGTGACCAGGTAAGCACCTCACTCCATGATGCTGTTGATTGTGCTGCATTGCTGTACTTGTACCTTTATGAGTAATATCTCACTCTTGTTGTAAATATTGAGTCAACACCATCCACTCTGTGGACACAGAAGGAAACTTCAGTTCAGCTGATCTTGTATTGGATAAAGCAGTTGTAAGTCACTGGGCGTCTCCTCCACTTATCTGGAGTCCCTGCTGCTGTTAAGATGAGCTTTCACACCATCACCTCATTATACTGTTAGTTAGGAGTCACAGATGAGTTTGATACACTCACCATCTGATCCCTGCTGTGCTGCTCTTAGCCTGTGGTTTTGTTTTGTTCTCTTTAATCATGGGTTTTCAGGTTTTAATTGATTTTATTTTGCCTGCTTTTAAGAGGTGAATTTGGACTGCAGCTGTCTTGTGCACCCTGCATTGCGAATGATCTCTTCTGCTCTGCTGCAGACATGGAGTGAAGGTTCTTGTGTCCTCTAATACCTTTTAGTAATGGCAGAGTTCAAACAAGCTGAACATCAAAGACACTGAAGAACACTGATGTTGATATTTTGCCTGTTTTAAAACTCCACCTGTTTCCTTTACAGAGGACATACTGAGGGGAAAAAAACAACAACTGGAGCTTGTTTGTTTGACTTGTACTGAAACATGTAAAGAGCACCTGACCCCTGATGCTTTCAGTGTTGCTATAAGATCTATAAATATTTAAAGAGGGGGTTTGAAGACAGCCCTTATGTTATCATAAACATGGACATAAAGTGACAATACTGAGTGTCCAAACTAAACGTGCAGATTTCCATACACATTCATATGTTTTAGAAATCCCTGAAATTGCTGTTGTAAGCTGCTTAAAATGCTCCACTTAAAAAAAAAAAAAAAAAAAGCACGATATCTTCATGAGAATTGCTGAAATGGTTAGGTCACTCATGGACCGTCTAAGTTATACTCATAGTTCTACCTTAAACAGGCCTCCAGAGGGCGGGCCAATCAGAGGGAAGGGGGTCCGTGGAGCAGGGAGCCTTAAAGAGACAGCAGCTAAAATGAAGTGTTTCAGACAGAGGTTGAAGTAAAGGTTTTCTAAAACACAAGAGTGAAAAATTAGTGGTGCTGTAACTTTAAGCTACGAAATCAGGGGTATTTTCACAAGCTGGCTACATTTGTTCCAACAAATGATTTTTTTTTTTTGTTTTTTGTTTTTTTTGGTGTTCAAAAAAAAAAATCATTTGTTGGAACAAATGTACTTCTCCACATTAATTATTTTGGACATATTTGTCTTTTCTTGAATTTTTACTGCCAGAAACCTGAGAGCTCTTCTTCTGGCAGCTGGGCCACAAGATGGACATCACTCAGTATATTTACATGCTCACAGCAGTCCAGCTAAGGTCATTGCTCAATTTTAAAGTCACACAAGGGTGAATCTAGTCTTGTCTGTGTCTACATGCAGAAAAGAGAATCAGACATCTGGTTGAAAATGTCTCACGTCTCTTCGACAGGCAGCACTGTGTCCTTTTTTTTTTTTTTTTATGGGTAAATCTGTGCGTCTATCAAACAAGGTTCAGTTCACCTGAAGAGAAAACATTTTAACAATGATGGCTGAGATGGATGCAGCTGTAGCTCCTCATGTTTTTATTTATGTATGTGTCATGGTGTTTGGTTATTGTTTAGGAGCACTGTGGCCCCATGTATCGCGGTCATCTACTTCCTCTTCCGGCTGAACACTTACCAAGGCCAAGACCTGCCGAGTCCTGCTGAATCACATTATCTAAGTTTTTCAATCAAGTTATACCCAGTCCGGCTGAGCTGTTTACATGCATTTTGATAGTCCAAGCTCACGTTACTAAGCTTAGTCTGGTTTTTGAAACTCTTGATTTTCCTTCTTTCTTGCTCTCTGGATTACATTTTGTTGTGTTGACAGCTCTTTCTTTAGCTGTGCAACTCATATCCACTCATCTCTCTGGTACGTTTCATACTGCTCCACGTGTAGTCGAGTAACGCTGCGTGAGGTTAAACTCCTTAAGAATAAAAACGTTGCATATGAGACAGGAGTGATTCCCCTTAAGCTCTACAAAAATGATCATTCTCCCACTTCTCCTGAAACACAGTGTGCCTGACATCAGCCTTTCTTTTGGCCTTTAAAAGAGATGTCATGCTTTAAACAACAGGACGTTGGCTTCATGCCAAATGTTTGTTTTGTTTTCCCCACTTGGGTTCACATGGTGATTATGCTGTGTTTAAGGTCAACTCAGAAATCAGATATTTTTTCCCCGCTCCCAACAGCAGACAGACCATGAACGGGGCAGGCTGGATTTCACTGTAACTTTAGATGAAGTGGTAGGCTGAATGTAATGGTTTTGCGATGTCTCTTGACTGCAGAGGCAAAAAAAAAAAGAAAAGAAAAAAAAAGTGAGAAACGATCAAACTTTAAACATTGCTTCTTCTTTTATGTAAGCCCTGTCCTTTGTGGCGCACTCTCGCTCACCCCTCTCTCTTTCTGTCTGCACACATCAAAATGTTTTGAATCAACATTTGGTTACACTCATGGGCTGATAAAGGAGAGAGCCTACAAACACTGTGTTTCTCTGTCTCTCATCCCTTCCTCTGCTTCCATCCGTCACCTCCTCCTCCTCCTCCTCCTCCTCCTCCTCCTCCTCTTCCTCCCTTGTGATTACCTTAAAATAGGATTGAGTTGTAGCGCTTTGTCAGACCAAGATGAAATGGATTTACTTACCTCCATTGCCAGTCTCTTCCTTTTCTTTTTCATCACTTATTCGTCCACCCTTATCTTCATTCTCTTACTCCCTTTTCTTTCACGGTCTTTCACACAACACTCTCCTCAATTTTCTTACTTTTTTTTTCTGTCCTTTAAGCCTTCCTCAATTTTCTTGAATTCTCAATCTTTTCCTCCCAATTTTCTCTCCCCCTGAATGGATGAAGTCTGTCTTTAAAGGGACTGACAATCCTCTCACTGTCTTCACTTTTTAACAGATGAGAATTACTCTTTGTTTGGATGTGGTCTGACTTTATCCCATTTTCTCTTGAGTGATCGTTTCTTAGAAGATGAAAGAACGACAGAAGAGAAAGAGAGACAAACTGGGATCAGGGATGCTCAGGAAGAACTTTTTTTTTTTTTTCTGTGATCGTTTTGCCTAATGTATCGTCCACATGTAGCTACACAGACCTGTACAGGGAAGAAAAAAAAACAAAACAATACTTTCCATGTTGAAGCATTAATCTAAAATGACTGTCAAAGGTTTCAGGTATACTCTTAGAGAGGGGGTATTGTACTTTGTTTACCTGTTAACATGTCCCTCTGGGACCATGCTGTAGCTTACATTTCCAGCTCAAAAATCAATATTTTTCTTACACTGGTGTTTTAGAAAACCTTTATTTCAGCCTCTGCCTGAAACTGTTTGTATTAGTTGCTGTCTCTTTAAGGCTCCATACTCCACAAACCCCTTCTCTCTGATTGGCCAGCCATCTGGAGGCCCGTCAGGGGTGGAGGTTTGGGCTGACCTTGGTGTTTGAGGCCCTCCTCTTCCAACCTGTCATGACTCAGTTGGTGATCCTTATGTGATGACCTCATCTTTCCAGTGAGGCTTATAAAGATCTTGGGATATTTTTAGAACAGAGTGTTTTTATCAGTTTACAGACAGGTTCGGGGATTTCCACAATCTGCACATATTAGTCTGATTATCCAGCACTGTTACTTTATACCCATGTTTAAAGTATGGGGAAGCAGAATACCCTCTCTTAAAAAGTTTCTCTTATTAAAACTGTTAGACTCATATTATGGTTTGATGTTTCAGTGCTTTAAAGCCTCTGGTTGACCGTCTCATTTAAGTCTTGAATCACAGGGGGTGTTGAAGAAGCCTGAATCCTATCTAAGCATGCTTGGAGGTGGCTCCTATCATCTATTGAATGGAGAGCGGGTTGATTTGAGCAAGTTTTTTTTTTTTTTTTTTTTTTTTTTTTTTTTTTTCCGAGTCACATTTAATAACAGCATGTTGATTTTTTTTCTCATATATTTTCATACTAATAAACACTTTAGTTTCTAAATCAATTTGAAATGGACTCACAACTCAACTTAAAAGTTATTTATTGAATCAACTTTGTGTTGAATGAGGGGTGATAAGAGCTTAGAAGGGATCAGTAGGGCCACTAGAAGGTAATTTGTGCCTCTCATTCTGTTGAAGTGAAACATTTTAACCTTATATTGTGCTGTATCAAAGCAAAACAAATCCAAGACCTCAATCAAGTTCTTTATATATATACACACTCTGAATACTAAATTACTTCTTCAGGTTGTACTTAAATATATGATTTACAACAAAGAAATTCTTTGACAAGGACCCTTCAAAAGCTTTCAAACTTGAAATAGAGCTGTCACAAGTCTAATGAAGAGCGGATATGTTCAGAACGATTATGTAGTAATACCCTGTTCCAGAGTCACCGGTGGTTTAGTATGCTAGTTGCTGCCCAGAAAGAAGATCAAAAAGTGTCACGTTGAAGAGGTTAATTGGGGACAAATATAATCCATGTTACACATGAGGGCCGAACCCAAATCTTTGAAGGGCATTTGTCAAATAGTCCCACTCAAGGCAGTCAAATGCCTTTTCAGAATCGAAAGATACTATTACTTCAGGATCTTTTGAGGTTGAGGAGTACTGTACATTGAGAAGTTGTCTGTTTAAAAAAAAAAAAGACTATTTCTCATGAACCCTGTTTGGTCCAGATGTATTATTTCTTGTAGAGGACTCACTTTGTACTTTGTCAGGAGGGATATTCCTTGATAGGAGCCACGTTCTAATGGGTCCCTAATTTTCTTTAAAATTAGAGAAATTAATTCTTGATAAAAGGTAATAGGAGGAAGAGATGAGTCCCATGGGGCCTCTGAAGTATAAAGTGAAGTAAAAAACTGTTTCAAGCATTGTTTATTTCCATGGACACCAGTAATGGCACCTGAACTAGTTTTCTTCTGGGGGTCAAGGCCCGACACCTCAGATTTGCAGATCTGATGGTTAAGCAAATTGCTGGTCTTGTCGCCCTGCTCATAAATCCCATAGAGAGCTTGTTGGAGCATATTCTCTGCTTGTTAAGTGGCAATATTTTCATACTCAGATTGGAGCAGAAGGCGTTGTGTGTATAAACATGGTGAGGGGTCTGATAAACAGACTGGTTTACAACCTTATTCATCATAATGATGTGCACGCATTTTGGCAACAGAAGTGGCATTTAGCTTCATTCATTCAGATGAGTTGTCGTTCTTTAAACACTAAATTCAAACTGCAGTATAAAAATGTCTGATTGTTCTGTGGTCGGTTGTCAGAAACAATACTACACTATGAAGTCAACTTCTATGGAGTTCAGAGTGTTACAGAGCAACCGGTGTTTTGGAGTAAAGAGTGACGGTGCTAACTGGTGACTCTCAGCTGAACGTGTCAGTGATGGTCGGCTGAGAGTCTCGAGTTAACAGGGTCACACTTTTCACTGAAACACCAGCGCCGTCTGCAGCTGTGTTATTAAATGTGTCTTCTTTATCCAACCTCAGTGAACCAGGTTTGAGCACCAATAATCAATATTAACTGCTGATATTCTAAATCCAGTTTTTACTTTGAGTGTTTGATGAAAAAGTTGGTTTGGAGCCGAGGTTATGACCAAATATGGACTCACTTTGGAGAGGAAATAATAAGTGAAGCTATAAATGATGATGAACAGAAACAGATTTGAAGTTCAACGTTAAACTACGGTATATTTTCAAACTATGAAGCAGTCTGATTAGTAATCTGAAAATATCAAAGCATTAATATTCTGATAGATTTGGAGCAGTTCTCTGTCTGGACCTGGTTTTCTGGATCCTTTATTCTGACCCAGGTCTCAGACTCAGCTCTCTGTGAGCTCTTTTTGGTTTGGGAGGGTTTCTGCTTTATTTATTTATTTACACAGTTCATGTCTTTATATTTCACAGTCTGGTCGGTGATGTGTCATAAGCATGGAGTGACTTCTGTGTTTAAACTCCTCTCTGGGGTACATGCTGGATTTATACACTAAAATGTTGTACAATTTGTTTTAAGATTAATACTTTATTTTAACTCAACTGACTAAAATTTGACTAAAACCTTTCTGAATTTTCATCATATTAAACAGTTTCATTTTCAGCAGTCAGCTCATCTTGGAGACATTTTTAAACCACACATATTAGTACTCTCTGTATCCCTCCGTTTTTAAATAATAAATCAAATAATTAGCCATCTGCTGAGAGAATAAGGTCCTCTGGTGACGACCTTTTGTGACTCTAGTGGCAGTATCAGCTGTCATTTACAAACTAGTCTGCTGCAGACAGAAGGAAGTTTAACAAACTCGTGAAGAAGACCAGCTTCCCCCCCTGACCCTGTGGAGGTGGTGAGAGCCAGGAGCACGATGGCAAAACAATCATGTCTCATGGATGATATTTCCCACTCCCTCCGTGGCGCTGTCACAGCACAGGGCAGCTCTTCTAGGGATATCTGCAGAGGATGAAGGAGAAATACTGCAGGTTCTTCCTTCCTGCTGCAGCCAGATTGTTCAGTCAAGCCTGATCCCAGTGGACGAGAGCAGCACACAAAAATACTGAGACTAAAGTTACTCATAATTTGCTGTACAACCTGAATGCATGTGTGCAACAGCACTTGTGCAATACTGGCCCGGTCTAAAAATGTGGACAATTCATGTCCATTCTCTTTATTGCTGGTGCTGTGGTGTGAGTTAAGAAGAGACGATATCCACCTGTCCTTTCGTCCATCATTATGGGGGGGGGGTGTAACATCTATCTCCAATAAGATGGACGAGCTAGCTAGCTAACTCAGCACCAGAAACAATACCAGCAGGGAAGCATCATGCTATTCACAGAGACATGGAGCTAACACTGGACACCAACACTACTTTGGAAGGACTTTACCTTCTGTAGGCAGACTGGTGAAGAAGACCAGCTCAGTCCCGGGCTGCCCTCTGGACCCTCTGGACCCTCTGGACCCTCTGGACCCTCTAGACCCTCTGGACCTGGAGGCTGACAAGAGAATGAAGGCCAAGCTGTGGTCTCTGATGGACATCATGTCTCGCACCTTTCAGAAGACTTTTTAACTTTATGTTGTCAGTCAGTGCACATTTGGTACTTGTATGTTGGCTCTTTACATATTTTGTGTGTTTATTTAGTCCTCTACTTTACCTCTACTTTTTTTTTTCTAGGTTACACTTATTATATAACAGCATTTGATATATCATTGTTATAATGTCTGCACTGTACAATTTTGTGGGATGAATTAAGGATTATTGTGTCCTATATTGTGCTGCGATTTGGACGGTTTAAATTTGCACCAAAAACACAATCAGAACTTTTATTCTAAGTGTCAAACATAGCCTCCACCAATTTGACCATTTGACCACAAGCTCAGGCGACAGACCTTAATATGGAAAAATAATAAAATAAAAAACACCACTCCAGATTACTCAGATGCTGATTTTTGCAGGATATGTATGTTATCAGTTTGTCAGGTGATTCTCTCTGGAACCACAAACACAGCCAGCCTCTGCAATTATTTCAAATTACTGGAGGTCCCGAGGTAATACTAATCCAGTGGGAAAAGGGCTTCAGTGTCCAAAGAATATTGTGGAGGAAATAATTAAATAACATTTTAATGAACTGAACTCCTCTAGCCCTGGAGGATTACACAGAGTGACAGCTGTCTCATATGAGCAGCCTCTCTGCAGGATCAGTGCTTCGTTGGGTATGTGGGTATGTCTTATATTTTCATGACTGGATGAATCTGTCGTGCTGGGGAACAGTCTTTGTTTTTCCTCCAGAGGGTCAAAGTTCTTTCCTCACCTGCTGATGGCCACCTCACATCCTCATCTTACCTTTGAGCCTGTGTGTGTAGTTTAAGTGTGTGAAACATGTGCCTCATGTGTGTAGGCTAAATCTGAGATCAGGATAAGATTGGTTGTATATGAGGGGAGCAGCCAGTCCCAGATCACAGAGGACCAGGCTGAATATGAATTTTCCCAGTAGTTTTTATTTTGAAGATCAGCTGGTTTCGTCTTCCTTTGTTCAGTATTTCTCTTTCCCTGGACCCTACGATTCATCCCTCTGCTGTTTTCACAGCTGAGTAATTTACCTTTCCACAAGTCAGAAATGTGCTTTATTAGCACATCAGCCTCCAGAACGGGGACGGGGGTAGTCATTGTTGTCTCCTCGTCAGTCTCCTGTTGTCTCATCCTCTTTTTTCTGTGTTGTTTCATGAGTCCCTCTCTTTACATTTCACACTCTCCCCATGTCTCCTCACTTTTCTTCTTGTAAATGTATGCCAGTCTCACATTATAATGACTTTCTGCAGGCTATCTGAATATGCTGTGGGCTTCACAGGAAGCTACAACGCTGCCTCTGCGAGCTCCTGATATGCAATTCTCATGCAGATAGGAAGCCCGAGTGTGCTGAGAGAAAGAGCGAGTGGCGGAGGCAGAGAGGAGAGTGAAAAATGAGAGAATTTGCCCTCTAAACAAAATGAATCGCCACTTTAAATTTCTGCATACTGTATAGGCTTTTCTATCTAGGTTTTATGTGCTTTGCTTAGAGGCTCATGAATAATGTGATAGAGTCAATATTCTGTCTGAATTATGAAACGCTGCAAAAGGAAACAAAGGCTCTAAAGTCAGAGATACATGACTTTTCAAGTCTTGTGCTTTTATTGCCTTTGTGTTCAGCAGTTTAAAATGTTTGATGATATTACAGCCTCAAAGACGTGTATCCTGCAACTTTTATATTACAAACACAAATCCTTTAATTCTCTTTAATCAGACCAGTCTTCTGAAAAAGTGGTTTGTGCAAATGCAGTCTTTGGTAAAACACAAAGAGAAGCTCTTCAAAGTTGGCCCTAAGTTTTCTTGCAGTGCAACATGAAGATATCTGAGGGTGGAATGGTTTAGAGAAGTTGCTCCGAATATGTGAGCACAGCAATACAGGAGTCCAACAGCTGTTGACCATCCTCAGAAAGGAGATGATAAAAG
Source organism: Labroides dimidiatus (assembly GCA_030710495.1). Classification (NCBI taxonomy): domain Eukaryota; kingdom Metazoa; phylum Chordata; class Actinopteri; order Labriformes; family Labridae; genus Labroides; species Labroides dimidiatus. The sequence goes on along the minus strand of CM061150.1, from coordinate 29,422,191 downwards.
GTTCGGTTCTCGGCCCTCTCCTCTTCATCCTCTACCTCCTCCCCCTTGTTCAGATTATCCATCACAACAGTCTCAGATTTCACTGTTACGCCGATGACATTCAACTGTACATATCCACCAAATCCATCGCCCCTCAGACCCATTCTACCCTCTCAAACTGTCTTTCTGATATCAGCTCCTGTTTGCAAACAAATTTTCTTAATCTCAACTGCTCCAAATCTGACATTCTGCTAACAGGTCCCAATTCCCTCACCTCTACGGCCAAAGACTTCCACCTCTCCTTTGAAAACTCCCCCCTCTCCCCCTCATCCCATGGCTTGAACCTAAGAGTCATCTTACATTAAACACACCTTCTCCAATCACATCAAAGCAGTCACAAAAACAACTTTCCACCATCTCAAGAACATCGCCCGCCTTTGCCCCCCTCTCTCTCTCTTTCCCTGCAGCTGAAACACCCATCCATGCTTTCATCACTTCACGCATCGATTACCGTAACAGCATCCTGTATGGTGCAAATACCAACCTCCCATAACAAACTTCAGGACATAACTTCAAATCTCTGCCGGTCACCTCCTCACCCATACCTGTTCCTGTGACCACATCACCCCCATTCTTCAAAACCTTCACTGGCTCCCTATCCCATACCGCATCAAATTCAAAATCCTCCTCCCTTTGGAACTCACTCCTGCAACAAATCCGTGACACCACTGACCCTACCGCCTTCAAGACTCAATAATAAATACACCTGTCCTGCACTGCTTTGAAATCATAATCTCTCTAAAATGTACATATCTAGTTACAAACTTTTTAATCTTGCTTTATATTTACACTTTTTAACTGTTTTTTTTTTTGTCCTGTTTTTTTTTTTCAATGCTTGTTGGATTGCACTTCTTTACTTTTGCACTGATACTTCCTCAGTGCAATCAAGTGAAATTATGGAACCAGTGAAAAACATGGATGAGTAGAAGCTCATTAATAATGTGAAAAAACTCAAAGTAACAGTAGTTTATATCAGATAACACAACCCCAAACTTTCCAGGGATGAATCAAAAGAAAACAGTTCATAAAAGATTCCTTCATCCAGCTCAGCCATGGTAGAAGAAGAAAAAGACATGGAAAAGGCCACAGATCCCAGCCAATCAAAATTGCTCTGTAGGATCAACATACTCATGTGTTTGTTTTTACTCTTGTATTACATACATTATTTTGGGATCAAGAGTTACCGCAAGAGTTCCTTGGTCTCGCTACTCCAGCTCTCTGTCAGTCCTGTGGCTTGCCGGACAGAACATGACACAGTCAACACGCAACGGAGCAGTTTCAGACCACAGACACATCTGGTGTATTTGAGGCATCAGATCGAAGGCTGCAGGGAGGGTAAGTGGAAGGGAAAGGGTTAATGTTGCTGGAGCATTGAAACTTAAGGTCTTAAGCCAGGGAGACAATAATTTAAAGTGACATTAGATAAATATTGGATTAACTCCTGGAGTTTTAAGCATCTATCCTTTTTGAGTCTTTCAACTAGAACTCCCACTCAAACAAACAGACTTTAAAGGTGTAAGTATGCTTACAGCAGAGTGCTTTTTGAACATCTTTGTCTGAAAGCCTGCTTTTGATTCAGGAAACAAATGCAGGTCATGTCTCTGCTTCTAAAAGGAAAGTTTGAAAAGAGAGAGAGAGAGAGAGAGAGAGAGAGAGAGAGAGAGAGAACATTAGTTATTTTTACACATGCTTCTGCCTGTCACAAGGCAAACCTGAGTCCTACAGAGTTACCAGGTCACAAGTTTGAGTCGCTGGGCAAGGCAGAAGCTGGTGAGACTTGAAGAAAAAGATGATGTTGAATATTTTCTCAAACATTTGAAAGATTAGAAACTATTTATAAATGGTGACATCGAGACTGGTCCATTATGTGAATTTCCCTGCTAAGTGGCAGAGCAAGGACTGCTTTTGTAGCCATGGACCCTAACTACACCCAAAGCTCCAAAGTTCCATCCTTCCTTCCTCCACTTCTGTCGTTCACTTGGGTCTAAGTCCCTCCCACCAGAGATGAAGGAGAGATGTGAGAAAATGAGGAGAGGAGACGAGGAAACAAGGAGGTTCGTTTAAGAGAAACGAGACGTCCTTTCCTCCAGAGCATCGCAGTGTGTTTTAGTGATGACGGCGTCAGCTGATCACTCATGCTCATGAAGGAAACATGATACAGGTGGGGTTTTTTGTTTGTTTGTTTACCAGCAGATTTTTCTCTCAGACTTAAATTTTCTTCATAAAGAAAAAGAGAATCAACAAGAAAATGAAGGACATAAATAACTGATCACCAATATTTATTTTCAGTCTTTTTATTGCACTCTATGAATTATTTTTCTGTTAGATGATGAATTTGACCTGAACAGTTTTATAAACTCAGCAGTGATCCTCTGTTGATTTGATGACGGCTGTCTTCGGTATTTTGAGCTTTAAACTCACATCAATCTTTTTAACCCCAGCTTTATGACCTGTTTCAGGATTATCCTCTGGATACTGACTGTTTTCAGCTCCGTCTTTTCGCTCTCATTAAACTCCGGTGATCAGAAGTTTCAGAGTTTCAAGGCTGAGCCGCTGCAGCGTCCAATCAGTGAGTGATATCCCATATGGGGGCGTGTCTGTCAGTGAAAAGACTCCTGCAAAGTCAGCTCTCGTATTTCCTCGCTCATAGCTCATCCAAGCAGCCCCCCCCCCCTCTCTCTCTCTCTCCTGTGAGCACAATTATCACTTTGGGACATCCTTCATTATGGGGGCTCAGAAAGTACTTCCAGTGCTGTGGAGGAGAGAGGAGAGTGCAGTTTAACGCTTTGAGACGCACCCTATGATAGACTGAAGGAGGCCATTTTAAAAAGTAGTATGGGGTCAATAAAGACTCTTACAGTCAGCTCTTCAGGGCTCTGGACACAAGGTCTCAAGACCTGAGAAGAGGAGTCTGCTGTCCCTCTGGTTACTACTCATCTGAACCTCTATATCTAAGACAATACATTGGTTACTTGCATAAATATCTATATCCTAGCTTTGAAAGAAACAACCTGACATTGTGCTTGGATAGACTGAGAAGAGTAGCATGTCCTTGTGGGTTTTGGTGAGCTTATGTTCATTACAGAGTCCAGTCACTGGAGTTCAGCTGTGCATACATTCATAATGAACCCACTCATTTCAGTGATCCGCCATGTTGGTCACCCTAATCCTGTCCCGCTTTTGCCACTTTTACCTCTAATGGTTAGATTAAGATTCTCAAAGCAACTTTAGTCCATCCAACACTTCTGAATTGTTGGCTGTAGTGACTACACTGGCCTGTAGGGGGCGCTCACAGTCCTCAGCAGTCAGTCCAACAGTTACATTTGTTGGGACCATTTAATCATGTTGCCAATCAATTGCATCACCAACCCCTCTTCCTTCCTTCCTCTTCGCCTCGCTATTCAGCTGTTTCACTCTCCTTTTCACACAAACATCACACACACACACACAGGCACACAGGAACACACAGGAACACTGTCCCTTGCCTCAGTACATATTGATGACCACAGAGTAATAACAGAGGTGACTCGGCTGACTTGTTTCTAGCAATTATCCCGTGGCTCATTATTGGCAGGTAGGATTGTGTGTGTGTACGTGTGTGTGTGTGTGTGTGTGTGTGTGTGTGTGTGTGTGTGTGTGTGTGTGAGTGAGAGAGAGAGAGAGAGAGAGAGAGAGAGAGAGGGAATGTGTGAAATGTAAATAAATGGCCATGTGGGCTAAATTAAGCACATCCATATATGCTAATTTGTCCGTGTGAATGTTTGTGTGTGTATGCGTTTGTGTGTGTGTGTGCATGTGTGTGGGTACATATACCTGGAAAGAAAAAAATGGTAATTAGCAGCATTAATGGTGTTAGCCAATTAGCCGCTTGCCCTCCAGAGCACTAAGCGTTGAAGCAAAGGTCAGGGGAGCTATTTGTCTTTTCAAGGCCAAACTATCTGGGATGCTGTATAATTCAAAGAGCATGAACAGCACGCAGCATGATTAGCTGATTCACATACTAATGATATGAGCTAATGCAAATACACAGAAAAATGCATAGAAACCCACTGAAGTGGTCTGATGTGATTGAAAATAAAATAAAAAAAAAAACAACAACAACAACAACAACAACAAAAAAAAACGTTTTAATGGCCACAGCCATCACCTCTTCACCTGTTTGTGTGTTTAAAAGTGTTCAGGAAATACTAGTGTCCATGAATGTACGGTGTGCTCTCTCGACTGGTTAATCTATCCACCGATGTGGTCAGTGTGCAACCCCTACAACCCACTGATCAGTGGCTTCACCCACTGGACCTGGAGGTTAGCTTGCTTCGAAGCTCATTGTTGACTCCCCTGGGCTGGGTTTATATTATGCTGGGAATACACCAGAAGCGTCTCCAGTCCTGCTACACTCCATTAGCTGTTGCCTATAAACATCATCGCATTCTGGCTCAATTTTCCAATTAACCCTTCCTGGTTCACGGTGACCTGTTAAACCTCAAACCTGTTGACTCCTAGCTGCACTCATTATGTTGGTTTGTTGTAGTCAACATAAATACAATCTGGTTTTGACACAGTTTGTTTTATTTTGAAAGTCACTGAGCATTTTTAGATGGTTTCCATGAACTACTTCCTGTCTAGCCTGATTTGCTTTTTGTTAAACTGACGCATCACAGCTCCTGCATCTGGCTAAAACAGGACTGTTGCTTATCTGCTGCAGGCTGCTGGAGCAGGGGTGCAGTCGGACCGCTACGATGCTGTGTGAGTTGACACATCGACTTGAATAGAAACATATCAGATCTGGTGCTGTGATGGTGCTGGACTGGAGATGCAGCCGGTGGATTTTGGTCTTTAGCTTTTCAAAAAGCTCTCAGTTGTAATGTTCTCTTGACTGAGACTGGTCTTAGTTTAATTAAGAACATAGACTTTGGATTTTTGTATGCAGGAATTTCATTTCCATCGACGTCCCCTCTCTATTCTTTATTGTATTGTGTAATAAATGTTCATAGTGACTGCCCTCTCAAGGTTAACCCTTGCTACTGCAAGGAGAGTTTTCAGTTAGCTTATCTGGCGGCTGGTGACAATTTACAAATCAAAAGCACAATTAGTTTGTAAGGAAATTTGCAGTTCTGTGGATCCATTTTCAGCAGTAAGATTGATGGTTTTACACACACCCGCCTCACTCTGTGTAGATATGTGTGTGTGTTAAGACCATTTTAGCTTTTCAGCTTTGGGCTTTTTCAGTGATACATTTTCTTTTTTTTTTCAAATGTGTGCATAAGATGAATACTCACTGTGACAGCCTGAGGTAGAACTCCCTGTTAACAAACACACACACACACACACACACACACACACACACACACACACACACACACACACACACACACACACACACACACATATATGGATGCTCACATGAAACAAAAACAAGAGGCTAATGCAGCCTTACATAAACACACAAATTCAGTGTGTCTGTGAAAGAGGGTCATTCAGACTGACAACAAACAACAGCTGGCTTTAGAGTCATGCACATCTTCAAACATGATTTGATGGTCAGCAACCATTTCTGTCAACACATTTAGGATGGACACTGACCAGGGTTAAGGACGCATCACTGGTCATTGGCTCAGGGTGGACTTTTAAGAAGCTTGGTGTTGGTTCTTACAAAGGCAACCTCATATATATGCATACGAAATAAACGGATAAAGTTTTATCTCACTGTTGACTGAAAAAAAAAACATCTGATGCAAATCTTATTTTTCCATCATATGTTATTAGAAATGGAGATTTATGAGGGTTTTTCACCTGCTTAAGAAAAACAAGCTAAATAAATCTGGACCACAACTTCTCCTCCTGTACAAATAAGATTTTTTTTCACTGTGATCAAGTAGATCACTTAAACACATTTAGTTTCACTCAGCTGACTTAGATTCCTGATTTTTAGCAATTTATACTCAGTGTTTATCTGTCATGGTCCTCAAACAGAAAGAATGACACAATCGAGCTCTGACATGACAAATGATTCTAATTGAATATTTTCATTAGCCTCAATAAAAAAAGGTACCATATAACCAATTATACAAGACAATCCAGTATAGGAAGCAGTCTTATTGGGGGGCACCCATAGGGAAAAAGTTTTTTAATTGTGTTTATGTGTGAAAGGTTCCATTGAAGCAATGTGCACTCCAGTGTCTTGATCACACTCCATTTTTTGAGGACAAAATAGGTTCAAAAAGGGCGTCTAACACCAAACTTGACAGTGAATCTCTGAGTTTTGAAAAATGTTGAGAAATTATTGTTCTATTCTTCTCAAAGAGTAAGCAATAAAACATTTACTTTTAAGATTTAACAATATATCACTGTATACCTTAAAGGTTTATTTTGTTTTTACCAAAAGAAGTCAAAAAATGTCTTTAGCTCTCCTGTAACATTTCTATAAACCTTGAACAGAAGATGTTATCCAATCAAACTTTATTTGTTAAGCACTTTAAAACAACCACTATTGACCACAGTGCCTTACAGCAGAGTAAATGAATAAAATAAAATACTCAGCAGCTCACATGAGATAAAAGAACACTTCATGCAAAATACAGAAACAATTTAAAACCAAAAACATAAGTCAAATGAAAAAGGCACAGAGAAAAACAATTAATCAAATAAAGTTGATGACTACTGTGTCAAAGGCCAGGGAAAATAGACAGGTCTTTAGAAAAGATTTAAAAACAGGCAGAAAAGAGGCCTGATTCACATACTGAGGTAAACCATTTCATAGTTCTGGAGCAATAACAGCAAATGCAGGCTCTCCTCTGAGCTTCAGCTTGGTGTTAGGCACCCTCAGGAGCAGCTGATCAGCTGACCTGAGAGAGCGGGTGGGTGTGTTTGGGTGTAAGTTTAAGCACAAACACCCCACAGATATGTAAACAGACATGCACTCACAGTAAGTAAGACATTAATGGTAAACATACGCACACAAACACACACACCAAACACACTCTAATCCAGACCTACACACACTGGCACTTCTAAGTAAGCAGCAATCCACTTCAATTCACACTCATGCAAGGCTTTGCATAGCATCGCACACATTATGTATATACAAACTACTCACAAGTACACACACACACACACACACACACACACACACACACACACACACACACACACACACACACACACACACACACACACTTGAGGTTCTTGCCAGAGTGTGACTGATTGAATTTCAACCTCTTCATGTCTGCAGGCCAAGGCAGCAGCAACCGCTGAGCAACGCACATTTTACTGCTGTGTGTGTGTGTGTGTGTGTGTGTGTGTGTGTGTGTGTGTGTGTGTGTGTGTGTGTGTGTGTGTGTGTGTGTGTGTACTATTTGTTTTGGTGCCTGGGCAGGCTTTCACTCTCTTGCAGTACAGTACTCCAGCCCTGTAGCGTGTTTGAGTTGCACAGAGCTTGAACCTGAACATTTCAACTATTTACATGTAAAAGTCACAAACATGATGCAGTTTTTTTAAGTGTTTATCTGCTCGCAATGCTTTCCTAAAACATCTGACGAGTCTCTCTTTACTTTCAGCCCACATTTATTCATCATCCGTTATGATTTCAGATTGTTTTGGTGTATGTAAATCAAACTTTTGATTCAAATGAGAAGACTGTCAGCTCACGAGTTAATGAGTAATCACCAATCCCAGCTCAAGAGGCCAAAACATGACGGAAGCTCCTTAAAAGCAGCATTTAAATAATCAGCCGGTATACTACATTAATCAAATCGCAGATCAGACATCAAAATTCATTTCCACGTTATATCAACACACAATGAAGTTCTGGTCCCAAAGCAGGAGGGCTTAAAAATCAGCACGTTAAACAGCTGGTGTATGGAGTCTTCTCAAGTCCCCACTTGTGTCTCCATAATCACTATTTCCACACACAAGTGGTTGGATTCCTGATGGCTCACTTCACATCTTCTATCTTGATGGGAATTGTGACCATCACTGTAGCATTAAGAAGCTGTTAAGTCAAAGAGAAGTTTCGTACAGGAAAAATATTAAATGAATGACAAGAGCACAGAGGCTTTCTGCACTGTGCATGAGTTTTAAATACAGGATAATGTTGAGTTTGTGGGGAGTTATGGGATACAGAACCCCGAAAGGGTGTGACAAGACCCACCTGCTAATCAAACATTATTCTGCTTAGTACATGCTTCTTACTTTAGATACCAACACATTGGTGAAAAACTTTGATTAAAAGATTATCTCAAAGTCTGTATAACGCAAAATTAGCAAATTTCCATTAAACTCATTAAAAGGTCACAAATGTACTTCCTTAAAACATGTAAAAGACATTTAACCATTTAGGACCGGCTGTCACCACCGCCAGTCAGACATATAGTTGCAAGGCAAATGGAAACCGATAACCACCATTAGAAGTAGTTATCTGTCATAGCAACAGCCATGGGCTTCTGAAGAAACAGGTGGATTGATAGCCAAACTGTATGTGTCTAGGCTCTAATGTCACTAGTCAGTAATCCATGTTGCTAAATGTGATAAATGGAGAAATAAATGATCATTCCCATTCTCATCACGCTGCTAGCGCTAGCTTCCATTGTTACTGTAGGTAACGTCCTTGTACAGTACATGGAGGCAGCTCCCTTCCATGTGTAGGCGTGGCTCCAGAGCCCCTAACTGACACGCCTCCAGCGTTCCACAGCAGAGAGAAGAGCTTATTTTTCCATGATTTTCAGACCTAATTTTATATTCTTTGCAATTTTTTTAATCTTTCAAATTTTGCTGATTGGTCAGTGACACATGTTTCTGTGGTCTGACAAACTCATAGCACAAATTGACAAACTCATGCTCAATGAGCATGCTAACTGAAACTAACGTTTTAGCCACACTGTTTACCAATATGATGCTAACAGAAGCTAATGGCTTTACTTCGCCTCACAGTCTGTGAAGCTTAAACTCCCTGAAACTCTGAAGTGAAAGCTAACCATCATCAAGGGGTTTTGACCAATCAGAAAAAAAGCATCTTACACAACCAGAAGATCAGGAAGAAAACTGGGTTGTATTTTATCTTAACAATTTTAACCATTTTTACAGTTTTACAGAAATTTGTGGACAGCTGAAATGTGTTACTTGAAGAGTTTATGGCCAGTTTCTAGTCACGCCCAAAAATGAAGGCCACTCCTGACCTTTCCACAACTCCTTCTAGAAATTCAGTTTTTGAATCGTGGGCTGAGAATCTCTTGAAGAGGCACTACGAACAGACTTGGGAAATACTTTGTAGAATAAACAACTGAATAGATACTTGAACAGCATTCAATTAACACAGTCTGTCCATGTGGGAGAGGAAGGATTCAGCTATTTTCCTTGCATATAATATGACCACAGTTCATAAAATGTTCATGTTTCCTCGCAGATTTGGCTGAGCACTTATTGCCACATCTATAAACACTGTCTCTATGTATGAGGCCTGAATTATCATAACGCAGTGGTCTGTGTGGGCACCAAATGGTGCTCCATGTGGCCATCAGGTTTAATCCCATTGTTTCAGCTCAGCAGCATAACGTAACAGTCCTACAAACATCCTGGCACTGTTGGTCTGCTTTATGCTCTGGTGCTTTGAATGCTCACAGCAGCAAAAGAGAAAGGAGAAGTGTAAACACACTTGCACAGCAGCTGGACACGTGTACTCTTGTACTGTTTCTGTTTTGGTTTGTGCTTTAAGTGGAAATCCAATATTTTTTCTGTACCATTGATTAGCTCTTGTTTGCCCCTGCTGACCCTGACCTGTACGCAGTGACCTCACAACACGGCCGTGACACAGAGGGTTGAATTACTTCATTGAATTTACACATTCCAAGCACACCTGTGTGTATATATATATATATATATATATATATATATAGGTTGTGTGTGTGTATGTGTGTGTTTTAAAGACAGAATGGAGGACATTTATTATTTGAGCTGGAGGCTAAAGTACCATATTTTTTACAAGTACATCTTACTCTTTTTTTTTTGTTTGTTTGTTTTTTTGGACAAATTTATTTTCACCCCTGTGATGTATACAAACATATCAGTTAAGGAGCACGGATGGCCTAGTGGGTCTAGGTCACGCTTCATACGGCAAAAAGCCCTTGAGTTGGCATCCCGAGTTTAAGTCCGGTCTGTAGTGACTTTCCCGCATGTCTTTTTCCATTCTCACCCTCTTTCTTACGCTATTCACTGTCCCGTCTTCTCATGTTTAAGGCATAAATTGCCTAAAAAAAAAATAAAAAAAAATAAATAAATAAATAATAATAATAATAATAATAATAATAATAATAATAAATACAAGCATATCAACCAATATAGCAACAGTATAGAGACATAACAGAAGGTAGGGCATAAAGGATAAACTTCCTCACCCTATCAGAAAGGACGAAGAAGATACCCCCCCCCCCCCCACCACCACCACCACCACAACACCCACCCTACCCCCTACCCCCCCCCCCCCCCCCCCCCCCCCCCCCAACCCTAAAAGCTGTCTGTGCATGAAGTCGATAAATCAAATATATTGAGTACTTGGTGTAAGAGATGTATGAAATATGATTGCAAATTTTTCAAAAGAGTGTTTAATCTTTTTCTGAGACAATATGTGAATTTTCGTTCAAGGGGGATGTAACTATTCATATCAAGGCCCCGTTTATACGACAATGCTTCACAGTGTTTCACTCAAAAATGCCAAAAATGCAAAGAAAAATCTGGGTTTACACAGAGATGTTGGACTGAGAACGCTGTAGTATGCATGCCAGGCCTGTAGGTGGTGATATAACTGTTGAGTCTTTTGGTAGTCAGCTGCTGAAGAAGAGGCGGGCTGATCATCTGGTGTATATATTAAATGTGTCTTCACTGAGTGCAGAAGTGGAGCAACAGATGAACATTTAGTTGAAGGCAGTCATCAGATTCAGCAGCACAAGCACAACATGGTAAGTCCGCTATTAAACCGTTCTTGTTCTCATGCATAGGAATTAAATGTTCCCACAACAAAAGTGGAATGTGCACACGCAAATAGTGTGTATCAGAGTGTGATGTCAGCGTTTCTACTGAAAACTTTGGCTTGCTGCTTGGACAACGGAGGCTGCAGAGTTTCAGAAAAATTCCACTCTGTTTTAAAAAAGTTGTGTTTTAGGTCAGCTAAAATGGCGTTTTGGTGTATCCTGTTTTTTTAAGTTTCAGAATTCATCCTACTTAAAAATAAAAATAAAAAGAAAGAAAGAAAAACATTATAATGGCAATATGTGTTTTCATTGTCCTGTACATATCTTGTTCTAACCTGTCCTAAAACAGAAACATCATGAACTGGCCAAGACTGAGGCGAACTTATGTTCAACCCAACAGTGTCACTGGTCCCAGTCATGTAGTGTGAAAAAACAAACACTGGCAATGAGAATGAAGCCTCACAAACAAAGAAAGTGCCAGAGAGAGCCGATGTGCCGAGGCACAGAGTCAGACAGAGAGTGAAGAGGGAATAGCACTGAGCTGAGGTTCAGCTCATCCAGTCGATGGCCGCTGCAAACACACACACACACACACACACACACACACACACACACACACACACACACCTCATCAGGCATAGATAGACAGAGACACCCAGTGGCTTCAATGTTCTGTTTTTAAGTTTATCTGAATAAAGTTAATATTTACCTTAAAAAAATAACAAAAGTCTATAAATAGTAAAGGATCCAATATAGAGAGTTTATGTAGACTCATATTTGCTTTTATCCAAATCTGTTATCTAGTTTATCTACACTACCTTAAGATCAAAAAGGTGCATTAATAAACCTGGAGTTACCTTAACTTTACATGATGATCCCTTTGTTTGCGTTGACCCTAGGGCCCCCTGTGGCCAAAGCATTAAGTTTATTTATTTATTTATTTATCTATTTATTTGTGTTTTTCTGTGGATTTTGTTCTAATACTTGAAAGTTGTTTAAAGACAGAAAAAACTCTCTGGTTACTTTTAGTAGTAAGTCACTTACCATAAGTGCACAACTGAGGTACTGTATTAGGCACACCTGTCCAACTGCTCGTTAACTCAAATTTCTAATCAGCCGATCACATGGCAGCAACTCAATGCATTTAGACATGTAGACATGGCCAAGACGATCTGCTGCAGTTCAAACTGAGCATCAGAATGGGGAAGAAAGGTGATTTAAGTGACTTTGAACGCGGCATGGTTGTTGGTCTGAGTGTTTCACAAACTGCTGATTTACTGGGATTTTCACTCAGAACCATCTCTGTAATTGTCTACGGAGATTTTTTTGGCTCACTTTGGGCCCCTTAGTACCAAACGAGCCTGGTTTAAAGTCCACAGCCTACCTAAGTATTGTCACTGACCATGTCCATCCCTTTATGAGCACAGTGATCTTGTCCTACTGGTCGTCTTGTCTACTTTTGAAGGTCACTGAGAAGCATTTGTTTCATAACCACTCAAATCTCCACACAGGAGTGTTTTGAGAGTATACTGTGTATAAAAATACATACTCAAACAATTGAACACTAAAGGGCAGCCGTACTGTGCTCCTTTGTCCACATTAGTCCTCAGCTCATTTGTCTTTTACACATCAGAGGCCTGATAGGACAAAGGGACAGTAATTCACAAGACAGCCACCGTATGAATTAGTGCCCTATCTCCCTCATCATGACCTCTAGCTTGTTTCATGTTTCAATCCATTATAGATTATGTTTTGGCTCATTTACCAATCCCCATTCCCGCTGAAAGCAATACTGACCACTGACCACTTCAGCTGTCGATTGATTTGCAGGAAGCCTGGGGGACAGAAAAGACACAAGAAGACTGATGACTCAATCTCTATAATAACCATGGCTCTGTTTAATTTAGCTTCAACTCAATCAGCTTATTCACTTCCATGTTGATCAGTTTTTCTCAATAATTCAAAAAAAAACCTTTATTTTCCTGAACAGATTGTCACATCAAAGCCAGTTAAGACTGTTTTAAGTGAATGCTGTGTCAAAATTGAGTAAGTTTTCAGCTCTCAGGTGTGGATGAATAGAGAGGACACTTCAGTGGCTCACTATCTGTTCAGGAGGCTATTTTAGTAAGGCTGACTGGCACTGAAAGGACCAGCCTCTCATTAGCTTAGCCTCCAAACAGCTGATTTGTGTGAAGCCTGTGTGACAGAAAGGGCAGTAATTCACCCCAGGCCCAATAACTGGACCTTTCTTTTGTGGTGGTTTAAAGGTGTTTGAACATATATGATTTGACAATCCATCACAGACTGACATGTAGCTACTTTAAACAGTTACCCTCTCTGACCCCTTTAAAGGACAAAGCAGCAAAGCTGGTATTTCATCATGGTGGACACTGGTGCTCATGCAGAGTTTAGTTTCTGACCCTCATAACAATTCTTAAAAACTGAAAGAATGGGGTTAAAATGAATTATTTCTTTATTGTTCTGAAGGGGCCATACAGCAGCACTGTTTTCAGGTGACATCAGACTCAGGGTGAAGGATTTGATGTCTGAGTGAAAACTTAAATGGATGTGAAATCTTACTTGTAGCAGCACTTTACCTCACACAAATCAACAAATAAGGAGATGGATCTCTCAGGATCCCTTTAAGGGTTTTAAAGAGGATATCAGCTGGATTGGGGCTAAAAACCCATGACACAAAAGTCAGAACCACAGGTGTCTTTTTGGTGACAAACAAATTTTGTGCTATTGACACAAGTGTATCAGGTCAGTTTTATTACAGGTGCTTGCAAATATGCTTTGAATAAACATTTGTGCGTAGAGGTTTTTGTTTGTTTTGTTTGTTTGTTTTTTGTGATTTGAAAAAGGTAAATATTAGCTAATAAGCAGCTGGATGCTAACTTTGGGTTACCCATTGCATTAGCCATTTATTTTTTGTCTCCATTTTTAACAGTCCATTATCATGGCTAATTATTATCCAGCTTTGTAACTTGTCACCAATTAGAGAAAAGAAAAAAAAAAATGGCTGTGGTTGGTCAGAACACTTTGAAAGTGGTTACTAATTCTGAATAGAAAATGGGTTGCTGTGGACAACCTGACTATACTGGTCACACACATACACAGAAAATATGGAGTTCAAGCAAATCTGATGTTAAGGATTTTTTTCCTGTTGTCAGTGCTTCCGATATCATCAATTAAAAAAACAAACAAACAAACAAACAAACAAACAAACAAACAAAAAAAAAACAGTCCTCACAGCCTCTTTGAGCAGATGCACAAAATAACCAGCAGCACTCTGTTGATATTCACTCAACCAGTCCTGTGCCAAAGCTCATACCCCTGTACACCTACAAGTCCATCCACAACCTCGCCCCTCCTCACCTCTCCGATCTCCTGCAAATTAATATTCCATCCCGTTCCCTCAGATCTTTCTCTTCCCTCCATCTCAATGTGCCCACTGCCCGTCTTTGCACTTCACCAACTGTGGAACTCTCTCTCAGCGGACCTCCATAACTCCTCCACCCTGCCCATCTTCAAATCCAAACTCAAAACTCATCTGTTCAGACATGCTTACTCCTTTTAAACTGTTTCCCATGGACCTCCTTCCTCATTTTTTATTGTACTGTTTGTCTTTTATCTATATCTGCATTTTTTATATATACTTTCTGTACAGCGACCTTGGGTGTCCTGGAAGGTGCTTTTAGATAAAATGTATTATTATTATTCATTATTATGTAGGAGTTTATGGTTGCTTCTTTTCTGTTCCTGAGCTTCACCCGTGTTATCTGTTTGAAGGAGATCACAGAGACACCTTTTTGCTGGAATCAACTGCCCACCGTGGTGATGACATTCCTCTTAACAAGGCTTGTGTTGTTTTGGAAATAGATGGGGTTCAGATCGTCTCTTTAATACTACTTTTCTTTGTTCAAGACAACTTTTTACCAGATACAACGCAACAAGGTAAGGTATTTATCAACAGTTACACAGAGTTGTTTTATGAGATGTGACAAGTTAACTTTGTCAGGTTGTTCTGTAGTTTAGTAGCCATATATTAAAGTGCCTCTCACAACTCAAGCTATTAGACGTATCCATAAGATAACATGTAACGTTAATAAATCCTCATGTCCTGCTCATCTACCAATCAGAGCTAACGTAACCTCCCTCTTCATTTTATTGACAGACTTTCAAGTTTGATCAGATCACTGCAGAATAACTGCTGCATGTGGGTTGGAATGAACATTATCACAAACAGATTAGCCTGTGTTTTAGCCTTTAGCTCATGCTATCACTCTCCTGTTTAGCTTTCTTCTGCTCTGATGTCCTTTTTCTGTCTATATCTTTTGTATCTTGTATCTTTTTTTATCTTGTTGCTGGAATGTTCCCAATGGGCTTCTTATTTTATCTATTTATGCATTTGTTTTTGGATTATTATTCAGTGTTGTTTATGTATTTGTACGTCTTGAACTGCAAAAAAGTTTCCCTGTGGGGACAATAAAGATACTTTGACCTCTGAGACAGTTCAGCTCCAGTCTCCACCATCACTACTGAATTAATCACAGAAATAGTTTTCAGCAGAGAAAAACACAGATCTCTCTTCTCACTGGCCAACTTTATCAGCTGGCGCGGTGTTGTCATGGAGACTTTAATATCAAATTTTAAATCAATCCAGTCCTGTCTGACCCAATTGGGAAGCAAATAAATAACATTTATATATAACCTTTATTGGTGCTGATAATCTCATGTTAAGTTGTGGATTAGGATCAGGAATATATCTAAAAGTGACGCTTTTTCAAGATCACTTAAAAGTCCTCACATGGACTTTAAGAGTGTCAGTGGAAAAAATTAATAAAAATAATAATGTGTTTACTAATAGTGAAGAATCATAATAATTATAACTAGACATGAATGAAAATGTATCATTTCTATATAATATGTATTTTTGACCTGTAAGCAGACTGACTGGAATCTTCGTTGACCAACCATTGAGTCTAAGTGATTCTGTTCATGCTACATTAACAATCATTTTGAGATCTTTAGATTGATACTTTGTGTCAGTTTGTTAACTTAACTGGTAGCCAGATAAAAGGTATGACATCATGAAATTATCTAGTAATTATAACAAGGTCCATTCATGGTGGTCAAGACTATTTCTCTTGCTACCTTGGAAAATGTCCTTTGTACTATATATTTAACAGCCCTTCTATCAAAACCATGGGAACCTAAAATCATGGACTGAAAAGACACGTCCATCATTAGCTTTAAGTTATAAAAAAGGCCCTCATTTAAGACCTGACAGCTACGCCAATATTGTGGCAGATTAATTGGATTATAGAGAATTGTAAAAAAAAAAAAAAAAAAGCCATTTATGGACTCCAACTGTGGCAGTCAATTAACACAGACACTACCTTTTCCATCTTCTATTCACTTGATTGCTCTTTACACTCCTGAAAGACAGGATGGAGGGTATGTGGAGACAGAGACCAGATAAATTACCCGTCTCCATTACATTAAACTGAAGGGTTGAACCACTGACCCCAGAAGAGAAGAAAAAGTACTCCCACTGCTCATTTGGATGGATTTTAACAGGATCTGCCTGGGCGCTGAGTTTTAAGTCATACCACAAAATCTAACTGGATTACTGCAGACTGCCTGATAACTATCCTACATGCTATTGATTGGACTGAAGCCTGGGGGACGGAAGAAGAGAATAATTGAAGACTTGCTGGACAAAAGGCTTATTTCCATCAACCGGACCTGATGAGTTAAACCGCAGCGAGACGAAACACCCACTATCTTTGAATCTCTTTGTAACTATATCTTATCACTGAAAGTGCACATTGTTAGCCCTTTCTATGCAAATCAAATACCACTTTACAATAGAAGATACAATAATCAATGAAAGGGTTCACTTTTGCCGTGGGAACAATCTCTGCTTCTGGCAATGTACCTTCAAACCATGGGAATCAGTCTTAGAAATGGGAGCAGGTTGAATGTGTAGATCAGTCTCTTGAGACATCGCTGACATGAAGTGATGGGCTCATGTCTAAACTTAGATGTGTTACAGAAAAGGCAAAACAAAGGAGAGTCTCTGAAGAAGGAGGTTTTCACTGAGCCTCTGGGGAGTGTTTCTGACATCTTTGTGTCCTTCAAACAAGAGACCAAAACTGAAACGATTAACATTTTGGAGGTAGAGCTCATGAATATTTTACACTAGAGTCATCCGTAAGATTACTGTAGGATAGAAAATATACATTTGCTTATACAGACAAAGGCAATTAGCAATCAAGGATCTGCTTCAAGTGGAAGCCAAAAAGCTACTTTAACAACATTTGCATCTTTAGTTTCATTGTAATATTTTGAATCCAATGGAGGTCTCATGATGTGAGGAAGCTGCTCTTAAAAACATTACAATTTAATCTGTGTTGACATGTGGACCAATATGTGCAAGACTATCCATGGTAAAAAGCACCGACTGCCACTCCTCACATTTAACGACAGGAAACAATCATATCCTTTCAGAAATTACACCAAGAGCCTATTTGAAATGTTCTCTTCACATCTTTTACTGTGCCCTTTCAAAATAAACCACCCAGGGTGAAAAACAAATAACCGCTGATTCACTCTGCCCTCCTGAGCAGTGCGTGTCGGTTGCAGACCTTCATGGTTT
Organism: Labroides dimidiatus; assembly: GCA_030710495.1. Classification (NCBI taxonomy): domain Eukaryota; kingdom Metazoa; phylum Chordata; class Actinopteri; order Labriformes; family Labridae; genus Labroides; species Labroides dimidiatus. The sequence goes on along the minus strand of CM061150.1, from coordinate 29,404,530 downwards.
TCTTTTTGGCACGCATGTTAAAGAGATAGAGCTTTCACACTGCCCACATGAGGAGCCCGGCTCAGGCACTGTTCAAAGATGCTGCAGGGGCCAAGAAATGGAGAGAGAATGGAAGGATTGCCTAAATTCATTTCCCAGCTTTATGAGGGTGATAGTTTGTCTTCATCGATACTCACAGAGTGTTCGACAGCCAGTAAAAATAACTGATGAAGATGCTTTGATTTCCCCATATAGCACGAGAACTACTGTTCATCTATGTATTCAAACACTTTTAACCATAAAGTTACATAGATCCAGTCAGGTGACCAGCATGGAGGGTAAAAAAGAGTGTAGTAAAATGAAGTTCTCCATTAATCACAGCACAGCACAAACTTGTGTTTATCTCTCCAAAGGGTGGTATATTTATAACACCTGACTACCACGAAAAACAGGTAAAAGGAGAAGAGGCGTCATCTGAAACAGCTACGTCAATGCTAAAACTTCATGTTGGCTGTCCTTAAAAATACAGAAATCTAAACATGTTTTTGATCCAGTAGGGTTAATGACTGTAGTTTGAGAGGTGGAGGGCAAGACATTTGTCATTATCAAATCCAGGGTGGGTGATATCATTATAAATATTAAACCTCCCCTCAACTCATAAAAAAAAAAAAAAAAAAAAAAAATGTATCACAAAGATATCAGGAAGAAAATGTCTGGATGTGAAAAAGACAACATTATTGCAAAGCTAGCATTAGCCTGTTTGCTATCAACAAGTATCAGCTAGAATTGTTTGGGTTGGTCCTCCAACACCAGCCATGTCAAGAGGGGTATTATTAATGACTTTATGTGCAATAATTTGAATACTCAGTTTTAACTTCAACTGACAGTTTTTAAAATCTCCGCTTAAAGATGTGGGAACTTTAATTGTTGCCATTGTTTTGGTCCCTCACCGGGGGACAGCAGAGCATCTAATAACATCAACCCACAATTTCCCCCTCTCTGGAATTTCATAGTCCCATAATACTGAACAGTACTGAGCCTTTCTTAGGAGTGTTTCCATGATAATTTTATGAATTGAGTGTTTATTTGTATTTATTTATTTTTGTTCCAGTCTTAGCATTAAAGATGTTAGACATTGACTGAGGAAACAAAGAAAAATGCTGTCATTCAGATACTCTTTTAACCTGCAAGAACTTCTGGTACTTCTACTGATTGGCATAAAAGCAGTTATAATTTTCATTTTATGGTCACAAAATAAACCAGCTGCATCTGCAGTCCGGCTCAACTCTGCTGCGTGTTGACTTTGTTTGTCAACTCACACTGGCTGCGTGTTTAGTTCATCAAGCCCTCACTTTCCTCTCCATTAATAAACCTGTTTTTGTCACAGTTTGTTTTATTTTGAAAGTCTCAGGCTCTTTTTAGGTAGTTTCCGTGCACTACTTCCTGTCCTGCTCGATCTTCTCTACTCTGAATTGATGCGTCACAGCTCTGACATCCAGCAAAAATAGGATGGCTGCGTATTAGCTGTGACCTGCTGGACCAGGCATGCAGCTGGACCACAATGGAACAGATCCAATGTGAGTTGACACATTGACCTGAAGGGAAACTATCTGATCCAGTGCTGTGACAGAGCAGGGACAGACTGAAGAAGCATTTGGTTTATTTTAGCCATAAATAAGACACTATTGCAGGGTGTAATCTGCTCACATGGAGATCATAGTCTTTGAGCACTGTATGATTTTATTAGACTTGTTTTTTTCTAGAAATTATAAAAATTTTGACAGATTTGTCAAATGAAAAACTGATTCATGGGTTTAAATACGTTTAAAGTACCTAATCTAACTAGAGGCTTTTTCAATATTTTCTTTTTAAGTGAGGATTTTTGATGAACTGAGGCAACATTGTACGATTCTTCCTGCATCAGAGGGTCAAGGCCAGTTTTCACATACTGCATTTCTATCAACTATTTTCTGAACAAACCAATGCATTCCAGTATTTTCAGTGTCCTACACCTAAAATCCCCCCTTGGGTGCTTTGCAGCACTCTCAGATGAAAATAGTTCAACTTTTTGAAGCTCTCTCCCAGCTGTCAGTGCATTTCATCAACAACCAATCAGAATCAAGATGGGGTGGGGCTTCGGATATCAGCTTTGTCACCAGTCATTCTTTCAGTCTATGTTGAGGGTGAAGTGGACCACACTTGTTTAGTCAGGTTTAATATTCCAGGTTTTAAGTGGCTGCAAATGTCACAGCACTATATTCAGTTTTTAGATTTTTATTTATTTATTGAATATAAGAAAATACACAGCATACATTCATTTAAAAGAGGCTTAATGGACTCTTAATGGATAAGGCAATTAAAGTGCTGTGGGAACAACACTGAAATACCGACTTTAAGAACTCCAATGTTCAACAATATATGTGACACTTGTATATATAAACAGTAACAACATCAATAAAAACATAGTGTTAGTACTTAATAATAGCGTGGAACTTGGTTTATCCAACAATGTAAACATACAGCCTTTAGCCATTTGAATACATCAGTGTCTTCTTCAACACACAGCTCTATCCTTTACCTCTCTTTTCCCTCCTCGTTCTTTATGGACGTGATTATGAGCGAGTTAAACGACCCTCTGACATCACCCTGACTGAACAATGAAACTGCTCTCAGATTAGCACTTTATATGTGTCCTCACTGTATCATGATGCCCCTACAAGCACCTCTCAGGTGACAGCTGATACAGATAGCTGCTCCATTCCCACATGCATCTCCACCTTTCCTGCTTTAACCCCAATCCAACCTGAGCCTGTAAGCGTGCGCTCTGTGCATTGAGAATGAAGACAGAGGCCAACCAATAAGCTGGCTGGCTCTCCCTGTGTTATAAAAGGACAGAACCCCAGCACTAATTGGTTTTCATTTTGATCTCGGCAGCCTTTGAATAAGTGTCCCGCCCCTCGGGCATTGGAACGGCCCTAACCACTTTAATTACCCGCCACTGTGGAGAGAGAGCAGGAGTCAGAGAATGAAAGAGAGAGAGAGCAAGACATGGAATAAAAGAGTTGATGGCATGATGGAAGAAAACCCAGTAGCTAGAGGCTTAACAAGTGACAGAAATAAGGAAAAGAGTTGTTGGATATATGTTGGTGGACCAATTTGACCAGTGTGCGTGACTATGATACAATCCTGCTTTTAGTGCAAACATGTTCCTCTCCTTGTGAAGTACTTCACCATGATTACAGGTTTTAAGGCAATGTGGAGGAAAATAAATAATTTAAAAAAATGAGAGTGGCTCGAGCTGGTGGAAGAAGGTTTATGATCAGCAGAAGCACAGGCAGGCTCCACTCTGATGCTAAACAATTATATTATATCAGTCTTATCTAATTTCTTTAAAATTGGATTTAATGACCCTCTAAAAGCTCACAGAAGCTGCACAGAAGAATAAACTCAGCTCAAAGGTGTAATCAGTTTTTATATTGTGTAAAACAAAGATCAGTCCCATTTTCTGAAGCAATAACAACCTTATTAACTCAGAGGCTGTCTGTTTGGTGGAATACTTCCCCCGGCAATAAAAGAGAGATAAGTGATAAACTTCCGGGGTTCTAGTGAAGGAAAATGATAATAATAAAAAGGTTTAACTTCTAATAAAAGACTATTATTAGACCACAATGGTGACATTGAACTGAATGAAAATGTCAGCAAGGTAATATGCTCAACAAGCCATCCATCCATCCATCCATCCATCCATCCATCCATCCATCCATCCATCCATCCATCTATAATCCCTGTATCCAACCATACATCTTTCCATCCATCTGTGCATCTGCCAATCCATCCATCTATTCATCCATCCATCCATCCATCCATCCATCCATCCATCCATCCATCCATCCATCCATCCATCCATCCATCCATCCATCCATCCATCCACCCATCCATCCATCCATCCATCCATCTATAATCCCTGTATCCAACCATACATCTTTCCATCCATCTGTGCATCTGCCAATCCATCCATCTATTCATCCATCCATCCATCCATCCATCCATCCATCCATCTATAATCACTGTATCTAGCCATACATCTTTCCATCCATCTGTGCATCTGCCAATCCATCCATCCATCTATTCATCCATCTATTCATCCATCTATTCATCCATCCATCCATCTATAATCACTGTATCTAGCCATACATCTTTCCATCCATCTGTGCATCTGCCAATCCATCCATCTATTCATCCATCCATCCATCCATCCTAGAGGCCAAACAAACTGCCCCAAACATTCCTCTCTCCAGCCACAATTTTCTTCAGGGGGTTCCTGACTTGTCCCCATGGCTGATGGAATAAATGAACCCTTCAGCAGGAAAAAAAGTCTACTCCAGGGTCCTCTACCAGCTTGGACATGCCCCAAAAACCTCCAAATAGAAGTGCCCAGGAGGCATCCTTATCAGATGCTCAAACTACCTTGATTATCTCCTTCCAATGCAAGGTGTTAGCTGCACATCTCAAAGTTCCCTTTAAATGTCCAAGCTCCTGACCCTGTACTGTATCTCTCAGGCTGAGCCCAGCCACCCTCCTGAGGAAACACGGTCCGGCAGCTGATATCCAAAATCTCATTCTTTCGGTCACCACCCAGAGGTGAGGGTCGGATCGTAGCTTGACTGGTGAATCGAAAGCTTTGCCCTCAGGCTCAGCTCCCTGCTCGACATAGTAATCTGCTACGAGGCCTGGAAAACTGCTGACACTGCAACGACATGTCAGTAAACCTCACAATCTCACACCAAATCCACTTTACATGTTGATGTGGAAGTTTATCAGGTGACTTTGGGGTTACATGTGCAGTGTTCATCTCTCTGTCTCTCTCTCTATCTATCGATCTCTATCTATGTCTTTTTTGTTTGTCTTTCTTCACCTCTTTCTCTTTTTAGTACTTTCTGTTTCATAACACATTTATTTACCTCTTTTTTTCCCTCTTCCTTTTTCTCAATATCCCTCTCCCATGTAATGCTGACATATCACTCCTGCACAATAAAGGAGAAAGTTGAATTACAGTATTGGACTCAATAACAATTTATAACTGTAAAAAAAAAGGTTAATAAAACCTCTTGAATCTAAATAAATAAAGAAAGCTGAAATCATTGTATTTGGTAAATTTGATCTGCTGGATGGTCTATACGGTATAATTGACCATTTTACAGTCACCCGTCTGACAGAAACCTGTGTGCAATTCTTTGATAGCCCCTGAAGATTCAAGGACCAAATAAGTGAAGTTGCTAAAATCAGTTTCTTTCTAGTTTCTAGTCAGCCCATCTCCCTCCAACTCAGTTTGAAAAGGTCATACCATGTGCATCACTTATTGTCAGATTATTATCTGACGGAGACAGTCGGATCACATCTAATCTGTGTTGGCTTTCCTTCACTGACTTCCTGTCAGTTCCTGTTTTTAAGAAGTTACATGGGTTTGCTCATCCACACCTCTCAGAGTTTGCACCATCATGCTCCAGACAGAGCTCTGAGGTCAATACACCAGATGCTTTTCTAGCCTGTCTTCAAGTCAGCCAGTCAAATCAAACCGGATTCGCTCTGTTGAGTTCCGGCTGTGTCTCAGCCCCGGCAGGTTTGAACCAAAGGGCACAATCTGGTTTTAGACAATGTGGAAGTGCTAAAAGTTGTTGTTCATCAAGCATCATCTGGAGGCTGGCTGCAGAAAGACCATTACCAAAGAGCATTAAGAAACATATTTACAGCCTGATTCAGAAAACGGCTTAGGTCTCATTTCTCAACTGGCAGACTGTACGGGGGATGTTTTTTTTTGGTTGTTTTTTTTGTCTGCTTGTTTGTTTGTTTTTTTCTTCTAACACAGCATTTTAGAAGATATTAAGATCAAAACTTTAGCTGTTAGTGAGGAGGTTCTAGGCCCACCTCTTGAGTCACTCAGTAGGTTTACATGCACGCAGCAGTCAGGCTAAGGTCATAGCTTGATGTTAAAGCCACAGGGGGGGGGGGGGGGGGGGGGGGTGTTATGTTTGTGTCATGGGTTGTTTTAGAGCCAATGACTTTATGAGCGCAGCGACCCTATTTATCAGGGTCATACATACATGAAAACATGAAGAGCTACAGCTGCATCCATCTCAGCCATCGTGGTTAGAATGTTGTTTTCTCCTCAGGTGAAATTAAACTAGTTTGATACACACGCAGTTTAAGCATCAATAAAGGACACAGCGCCACCTATCGAAGCAGAGTGAGACGTTCTCAGCCAGAAGTCTGATTCTCTTTTCTGCATGTAAACACAGACAAGACCAGACCCCCCAGTGTGTCTAAACTCGAGCTATGACTTTAGCTGGGCTACTGTGTGCATGTAAACATACTGACCGAGTGTTTCCAATATGGCCCCTGCTGACGATTTGCTTAAGAAGTCTTTTTAGGAACAGATGGGTGATGTCATACATACGTCAAAGTAATTACGAAGAATTTAGATTCACTCAGACTGGATAAAGTGTTATTGAGATCCACTTCTTCTCATTGGAGAATGCAGCCCTGTGTGTTTGTATCCTTGTGGATGTGCCATCATATATGTGAATGTTAGCCTTGGACTCTGAAAGATGTGGCTTCGAGGCAAGGTCAAAGGGGCCCCTTAGCTGCATGATTGTCCTCATGTTCTGAAACCAATAGATTGTTTCAGAGAGAGGGCGCAGGGCAAAGAGATAATATTATGTTTGGATCCTGAGGGTTAATGGTTTGCTTGGGAGAGCTGTTTACTTTTCCATCAGTGAGCACAGAAAGAAACAACTGTGTTGTCATGGAAGAAGCCATTAGTTTTGTTTGAGCCTGTGAGTGACTCATTCCTGTTCCAAGTCACGCATAGGATTTCCACCAACTGACTCAACGTCAAACGAAATGTTAAAATGATGCGCTGCAGATCCCCCTGAGCCACTTTCAACAGCAGATTTCATTTTCTCTCATCTTTCGGGCTTTTGAAGTGTCATTTACCAGCTGAATGGACACTCAGATTGGACTGGTAAATGACACTTCAAAGATGGACTAACTCAAGCCTGCCGGATTGTCCCAAATTAAAGAACAATGGTCGTACCACAACACTACAGCATAAAAAAAAAAAAAGCTTTCAGAAACTTGACAAAAATTCATGCACAGATTTTCTGAACTTGACTCAGATTGCTTATTACGACTTCAGAAAGGTTTCTTTGTGCCTCAGGGAAATTTGAGCATTCTCCTTTTTTTTCATCTCAAGTACAAACAAATCACAAGATTTGTAGTACGTCATATAATTTGCATTTTTGCAGCATCATGTGTCAATCAGCGTGAAGAAAACCAGGAGAAGTCAGTCTAATCAGTTCAGTGCAACAGACTGCTGTCATCTCCAATCTACCCCATGGAGGTGTAAAGGAGAAAATAAACACACGTTTCGTTTGCTAATCTGTTGAGACTGAAGAAGAACTGAGTTTCAAGTTGCTCTAATTTATCAGAGTCACACCCACTTGTCTCCTAAAAGATGGTGAGTGGGTGAAACGAGGTAAACGCTGCACTTTTCTTGATTTACCTCATCTTTAGTCTTGGCGGGAAGTTGCAGATGAAGAACTGCAGGAGGGTTTTTGTAAACAGCTGCCATCTTGACAGCAAAGCTAAAAAAAATGTTGTCTCTGCTGTGTTTGATTTTTATCTGCTCTGTCTTTTTCAGCTCATTGTGACTCATTTACAAAACAGTGTGAACATGCTGTTTATTCACCTCCCATTCTGTCACAGTGTGCTGTTACTATTTTCTCTTTCTTTATTATTTAAGATGATTATTTATTTTATTATGATCATTTTATTCATGAAGAGTTTTCTCTAAAATAATCTGCTAAGTCAAGATGTGCCCCGTCCAAAATACCTTGTCCTCAAAGCAGCATGTATGGGTTCATTACAACTTGCTGAGATGTTTTACTTGATGGCTAAATCTTCCTGCAAAACCCTTTTTTTGTCTGAAGCTCTCTCAGCTATTTAATTTCAAAAGCTCTATTTCATTAAAAGGTTGTTTTGTTTTTTTTTTCCTGCTCTGCCACATTTTAAACATAGATATAAAATAATGATGCTGGATGTTTTGGTATTTATTAGACTAAATGTGTGCAGATTTTTAAACTTCTTCATATTCTTATGTTGCAGAAATCCCTGAATCTGTCCGTAAACTGATCAAATCAATCAAACAAACAAACAAAAACAAACAAACAAACAAAAATAAATAAATGTCCTATAACACATTTGAGAGGTGGGCCTCAAACACCAAGGTCTGCCCATTACAGCCCCTTACAGGCCTCTACAGGGCTGGCCAATCAGAGGGAGGGGGGTTTATGGAGTGGGAAGCCTTAAACAAACAGCAGCTAAAAAGAAAGTGTTTCAGGCAGAGGCTGAAATAAGGGTTTCTAAAACACCAGTGTGAGAAATACAGAGATTTTTTGAGCTGTAAATCATGTAAATCCACCACCCTCTAGGACCAGATTCATCAATGGTCTTTTATCTCAGTGACTGTGTACATTGTCCAATGTGCTTAACGGTGTTACCCAGTTTTGAGTCATTTACTTCATATTCCGCTGAGGACTCGCAACCTGTACATATTTTGTAATTCGGTCACTGGCTTGTTTTATTTTATATTATTTATTATTATTATTATTTTTTTTTTTTTTTTGGTGCCCACTTCTTTTTTGAAAATAACCCATTGTTAAAATTATATATATATATATATATATATATATATATATATATATATATATATATATATATATATATATATATATATATATATATATATGCACACAGTGTATCACAAAAGTGAGTACACCCCTCACATTTCTGCAGATATTTAAGTATCTGTTTAGCTATTAATGGCTATATTTTGAGTTATTTTGAGGGAAAAATAAATTTACACTGTTATTTAAGCTGCACACAGACTACTTTTCATTGTGTCAAAGTGTCATTTTGTTAGTGTTGTCCCATGGAAAGATATACTTAAATAACTGCAGAAATATGAGGGGTGTACTCACTTTTGTGATACACTGTATATATATATATATATATATATATATATATATATATATATATATATATATATATATATATATATATATATATATATATATATATATATATGTGTGTGTGTGTGTGTGTGTGTGTGTGTGTGTTTTTGTACTCTTTAGATGCACTTCATGCATCATCTTTGTCTTTTAATATCTTGAAATAAGACATTTATCTGGGCTAATGAGGTAAATGTGGCTTACACTAAGTCTAGTAAGACTATTTTTAATAAAAAATAAGACCTAGTTAGTTGCCTAGTTTTTGCAGTGTAACCTTTTATCTAACCCTTAGAAATATTAATACAAGCTTAGCATGGCTGCATACTGCAGAACATGCTGGCCTACTGAAAGACGTGTGCATAACACTGTTGTGTACTCATACAAACTGTAGGTAATGTATGCATATATAATACCATACATGATCAGATTATAGTGGGTTACAGGTATTATTAACCTGTGACTTATTAGCATGAACAGAAGTCTGGTTTCTCACATCAGACATCTGTCACTATAATCATACACTGTTTGATCACTTTTTTCTCACCTGACAATAGAGATATGAAAGCGTATCAGCTCAGCAGGGCTGCATACTGCAGCGCATCTCATCTAATGAACAACACAGGTGAAATCATGAAACCAAAAGACCCCCGAGCTACCCAAAATACCCGTGTGTGTCTTACTGATTTAATCATAAATAAACCTGCTAACATATTAGATACTTCAGAGCATGAATATTTATCACATTACCACTCAACAAGATTAAACACTTCACAAAAATAGAACACAGGAGTGGGGGATGTCAAAGTCCATTCACATGATAAATAGAATACATGCTTCACATCATAATGGGTCACACGCTGCACAAAATGCAAAAATAGATGCAAGATGTTTGTTTTGATCCAAACGTCTCGGACAGGAAACGGAACGTTGTGCATTAATCTTTGTTTATACCACGCTTTAAAATTCTGCATGGGAACTCGTCTTCTTCTGCACATCCTCAGCACAGATTTGGTTTCTTTTTCTTATGTGAGATACATGAAACTTATGTTTATAGAATCAATTGCTGTCTTCTATTGATCTTTTTTTTTTCCTCATCTTTCTCATCCTCCCTCTCTTCCTCACTCCTTCCACTTGCTCCCTTCTCTTCCCGCTCAATTCCACTCCACTTCTCGGCCTCTCTGCCACTACTTCTGCTACTATTTCCCCTCAATTCATCTTCCTCTCCTCCTCTCCTCTGTGTCCTATATGCGGAGGTCTGCTGGCGTTTGAGCCGTCTATAGTTGTGTGTGTGTGTGTGTGTGTGTGTGTGTGTGTGTGTGTGTGTGTGTGTGTGTGTGTGTGTGTGTGTGTGTTCTCAGAGGGGTGTCTTTGGACTGAAGTGAAATATTTCTACAAGGCTTGTGACCTTAGAATCTCAATTGCACTCACAGCAGGTCCAACACACACACACACACACACATACACACACACACACACACACACACTCACACACACACACACACACACACACACATCCTCTGCTCTGTCAAACTTAGTCAGTGTCCCGTTTTCATGCCTGTGCATTACTACTTTCCGTACTTTGTGTGCTGGTTTTGTTTATGCCAGCAGCACTTTTCACTGAGGAGTAGACTCGTGTGTGTGTGTGTGTGTGTGTGTGTGTGTGTGTGTGTGTGTGTGTGTGTGTTTGACTGTGCCTGTGTTTTCTGAATGTTCTCACATGTGTTTTGCTGTGGTGTTGTGTGAATTAGTTCTTTTGTGACCACATGTCTTATTTTAGAAACCTCAGCACGTCAGTGGAAGTGTGTACCTGTATCTGCTCCTCTGGGTGAATGTATCTGGTTTTGTTTTTTTCTTTTCTTTTGCATGTGTGTATCTTTGTCTTTGCTAGTGCGTCAGGCTTTACATTTGAGAAGAACATGTAAACCACATGACAGAAAACCCACCAAGGCTCTTGCTTCATTTTTATGCTCTTTGGATGGTTTCTCTTCCTCATTGTTCAGCCATTCTTCTAAATCTGTCCTACTTAATGTGTTAAATATGAAATGTGTCACTCCATCTCGCTAAAATTGGCTGAAAATACAAAAATAAACTCTTTGACCATAAAGCCATCAACACTGGACCCAAGCAGGACCCAAGAGCAGACCCAGGAAGCAGTTTAAGTGATTTTATTGATGATTGTGCAGGAAGATGAGTCTTGAGGGAGGGCTTGGTCCACTTCCAAACACTCCAGAGACTCTATGTGAGGAGGGAGCAGGGGGTGGGATCGGTGTGAGAGCTAGGCAGCGTGGCTGGGGTTGGGTGAGGGGCAGGAAGCTCGTGGAGGCACTGAAGGAGAAAACATGAGGGCAAGTCAGAGGAAAGCAACACAGATTAAACACTGAGTCGGCCAGCGTAGCACTGAGCAGCTGGAATACTCCAGCGCCTGGCCTGTCCTCTGTTGCTGCAGGGCTTAAGTGCAGCCTCCAGACAAGCTTGATCGGAACAGGTGTGCAGGTGAGACGGCGGCAGGTGCAGGAGAGTGAGTGTGAGACAGGAAGAGCAGTCCAAACACAACAAGGGAGACCGGGGGAAAACCACCATGCAGGCAGGGAAAACACACATCACCACAAAAACGTTATCCCCTTAATACTTTTTTACTAAGCATCACATGAACTAGCTTTCTGAGCAAGTCAGGTACCAAGAAATTTTGACCCCCTGAAGTTCTGATCACTGCTGAATCTCATCTAACATGTACAAGTATAGAGGACGCTGTCCTGGAAGCAGCCATGATTCTGATGTGATTCACAGCTTTTTACATGTGATCACTGCTCCCTCTTCCTACTCCAACAGTCAACGCAACATATTATCCTCCTATTAAAGTCCTGCAATCTTTCTAAAAGAAAAGGGGAAGGTAACAAGGATGTGCAAAAAAACAACAACAAAAAACTGCATTTCCAAAAATTTCCACTGGAGGCAGGCTCTGAAAGCTGACATTTAGATTCCTTCACTGTTTGTAAACAGTTACGGCTGAAATACACCAGATGCGTCTCCAGTCCGTCTCCACTCCATCACTGCACCAGATCAGACAAGTATCCATTCAAGTCAATGTGTCAACTCACACTGGATCCGTTCCGTTCCGCTGCGGTCCAGCTGTGTGTTTGGTCCAGCATGTCACAGCTAATACACAGCCATCCTATTTTTGCTGGAGCTGTGATGCTTCAATCCAGAGTAGAGAAGATCAAGCAGAGCAGGAAGTAGAGCACGGAAACTACCGAAAAAGAGCCTGAGACTTTCAAAATAAAACAAACTGTGTCAAAACCAGATCATATTTAGCTTTAGAAAACATCACAATGAGTGAAGACACACCAGGAATCAACAGGTTTGAGGTTTAACAGCACAACATGAATAAAGAGAGGTTTATTAATGGAGAGGGAAGCGGGGGAACTCCTTGGTCTTGCAACTCAGTCCTGCAGCAGTTTTTGTCTGAACAAAATCACTTTGACTAAAATCAGTGAGTGGATCAGCAAAACATCAGCAAGAGGACAGATATTCAGTGGACAGTAGTCAGATAGACGGGTTTACTAGAAAGAGATTAAGCACACAAGTCATTCGGTTCATTTGATGACATCTATGGACATATAAAGACTGTTATATATCAGGACATGAACTTTGCATGTTTCAACAGCTGTTGTTACCATCATCAACATGTTTAGATTGCCAGTTAGCACGGTCACTCTTGGCTCCAAAACACCTCTTTCTCTGTAATGATTGTGATGTCAGATATCAGTAGGTCTGAGGCGGAGTATTGATTCAACATCATAGTTTAAATTCAGGATTTAAAGCTCACTAACTCATTTAAATCAATGTCACAACACAGAAATGTGCACACATCTTAACAACAATAAGGCTGTGGAGGGGCTCGATGGGATTTCATGATAAAGTGGTTATTTTTACAACAGAATGTAGATTCTTGTAAATTACAGCCTGGTATAAACAAACAAATTTCTCCAGTTTTCTCCTTTCTGAACCTGCTTCATGTTTACACCTTGAATTGGTGAAAACATTACATTTTGTTCATCTGTTTTAGGGTACCTCAACTGTGAGAATCAGAGAATATTGTGATATTAAGGGTTTAATGTGATTCAATCTAAAATGTGCTAATGGTGTCTTCAATTGAGATCATTTTTTTACATCTTAATCAGTATTTTAAAATGAAAACATGTAAAGGTTTAAGTCCCGGTTTGCCTTTAATGGGGGTTCTGTGAATCACACTTAGTCTGGACCCTCCCCCATTTTGCCACCAGGGGCTGATGGCGTATTTACAATGAAACGACCATTAAGGTGACTAAAACACTTGGAGGAGGGACTGTGGGGGCTCCCCCTGTAGCTGGCACATTTTATTTAAAGTGTAAAATCTAAAGAAGCCTTAAGGCGACAGTAAAGTGACACAAAGAATCTGTTAAATGTCATCCATGTCCGTTAAAGAAGGCTGAACTTTGCTGTGCTCCAAAATAAAACTGAATGCAACCACACTGACCAAATGACCTAATTTCAGGTGTCATCCATTCACAATACTGGCACTCAGTTTAATGATTGTTTTTTTTTTTACATTTGCCCTTGTTGTGACAAAACAGCTCACACACACACTCCTGCCCTTTTATTCAGAAGACTGAGACAGACATTGGCCTCATTCAGACAGCAGTATTCACTCTCTGTGAATGGCAGGTAAATGGACATTGATTGTTGATAATTGTCACAGCGCTCTATGGATTTGTGCCGGGCTCTAGAAAGGGCAGATGCTATCTTGGTGGCGACCATTGCTGAAGCTAAACGGAGCGATGGCGATATCTCACTCAGCAAGAGTCAGAATGGGACAGAGAGATGAATGTCTGGTCTTTGGTGATTTGTGTGAGCCGGTCTTTTATCTGCACTGAATCCATTTCTCTTTCACTCCCTTTCAGTCAGTCTGTCTTTTTTTCCCAATCTTTTTAACGTTTAATTTATCCCCTCTCCTCTGTTGCTGAGGCATCAAACAATGTTTCCAAGAAACACAGCCCACTGCTAGTTGGCACTTTTAGAGCCGTGCAGAGCAACTGAAACGTGCAGAGATGAGCAGGTAAGAAAACAGGCCTGTAGGATCAAGCTTTGAACCCTGACCTGCATAAACCTGTCTTTATCAGGCACCTGCCCACAGCGCCAAAAGAACCAAAGCTGTTTCAAAGTCTGTGATATCACTCAATATTTTCACTTTCTAACACTGACAGCTGCAAAGTTAACGCACTAGAGCAGTGGTTCTTAACCTTGTTGGAGGTACCGAACCCCACGAGTTTCATATGAATATTCACTGAATCCTTCTTTAGTGAAAAATAAAATATGATTTTTTTTTTTTTTTTTTAATTCAAGACACAGGTATATGATTATTTACTGGTGCACAACCAACACAGTGCATGAACTCACAACAATCATACCAGCAAATCAGTGTGACTTCTGCTGTTTCCTTTGGGAGACCAGTTCAGATATGCGTGGCTTCACCTTGGCAAGTGCCACTCTCATGTCATTTTCACAGCAAAGTCTGTTCCTTTTCTTCGTTTTTATGTCCAGCATCCTCGAAAAGGATTGCTCCAGGAAAAAAGAAAAAATTCCAGGGCTTTCTTAGCAATAACTGGATACTTTTCCATTTGTCGACATCAAAACGTTGAAAGCATTGTTGTTCTGAAGAGTTGCTGTTGAACCTGGCTCTGCTGAATTTCAATGATTTTGTCAAGGTATTCGTCATTGACATCTGCTGTCTCAACACGTTCCGGTTGCCAAGTCGGAAAAACTTTACACTACAGCAATATTTTTATAAATTATTTATTGATTATTTACTGTTTACACCCTGGGCAGCCATCATTGATTGTTAACTCAGAGGTGGTGTGGATGCTCTGACTTCCAAGTTGAAAATTCCGACTTCGGGGGGCGTTTCAGTCGGGTGCTCCCACTAGGAACTCATAAATTCCGACTTCCAAGTACAAATGGAACACACCATGAGCGCGCTAAATTCCCCGCAGCACTGATTGGCCAAGGCAAGCAATGAAACGTGATTATCTGCAGCCAGTGATGGCTAAGCAGGGCGTGTCATCACAAATTGACACGATGACTCCGGTGTGTCTTAACCTCCGTGGCGGAGGCTTCACCGAACCCCTGGGACCGTCTCACCGAACCCGTAGGGTTCGATCGAAGAACCACTGCACTAGAGACGCGTTAGCGTCTGAGAATCAGGAATAATCATGGATAACTTTAAAATTCACTAACTTGATGCTGGGGTTGGTCTAATTTGACATTATGTTACCTAAAATGCATTGACAAATTGTCAGAGGTGGGAGCAAGTCATTGTTTTGCAAGTATCAAGTAAGTCTCAAGTCTTCAATCCAAAGTCCAAGTCAAGTCTCAAAGACAAATCGAGTCAAGTCCGAGTCATAAGCTTAAAATTTTCAAGTCTTTACAAGTCATCAGCACTGTTCATCTAAAATGCCATTTTAACAATGTAATTATTATTAAATGTGAGAAACAGTGGATGCATTTTGGATTGTATTATTTATTTACTTTGAATAAAATAGGATCAGTGTGACAAGACTTAGTCACAGAAACAGAGAACTGGCAGCATTCAGGGTTTAGTGAGTATAAACCAGCAACAAATGAAGGTTCTCTGCTTCTGTTCTCAGTGATAGACTGTGGAAAGTCTCAATCATTGATCAACTGCATTCATTACAGTTTTCTGCTGCGGATGACTTGTGCTGTAATTTCCTGGACATGAGTCGAGGACCTGCAGAGTTGAAGGCTGTTGAGGGTCATTTGAGAGGCTTTTAATCTGGTTGTATTCCTCATGTCTGCAAGTGGTACATATACTGTATAAGAAGATGTAAGAGTTAGTCAGACTCACAACAATTACAAATGACAGGAAATAACTTAATTTTTTTTAAAAAAGTGACTTGAAACCACAATAAAATTAGCTTTCAATTTGATCAGTGCATGACAATAAAATATATCATTCTTGATTTTTATTTAAATATTGATCTGATGTGTTTTGTATGTGTCTTCCTTTTCTGTATGGTGAAATGGAAGTAATTGGTTTGACCCTTTGGAAATACTCATAATAAAGTGATTTGTTTTGCTGTAAAGCACTTTATAACATGGACATTGAAAAGTGCTTGGTAAATAAAGTTTCTTGTAATAACATAACTTATACAGTAAAAGGCAAAATACCTACAAAATACCTTGTAAGTAACTAGTTGCTGATTAAAAAATGAATTAAAAGACAGAAGCTGCAGTCAGGAGCATCAAAAAAAAACATGCTACATCTAAGCTTAGTCATATGCTAAACAGATTCTGGATAATAAAAACAACCAATAGTAGTTTACTGCTTCTATTATTATCAAAAACAAGTTTGACTTTTTTTTTGTTTATTTTGTTATTCTGTTTTGTTTAAACTGTTTACTTACGAAAGTGTTAAACTTTTTTTCTCTCTTTGATCGTACACCGCCTTTTTCATGCACGTGTTTCTAAAGAATACAATAAGCTTTGCTGATCTGACATTAATTTCTTATCATTTTAATATATCACGTCATTATGTCACCCTTAATTTTACAGTTTACTTTAGCAGACTTAATATTAGCATCACAGTTTCTAGCCACAGTGCTTTTACAAGCATGTACTACTACTAAGCTAAAGTTACCCCAAGCATTACTTCACTACAGATATCAGCCCAACTCACTGTTCTTTGTGCAACCTCAGGTGTCGAGTGAAATTTAAAGGTGTCGCTTCTCCGTCAATTTTCATGCTGCAGGTTTTGCACACAGCGATTCGATTATTTGTTTATGACCTCGTAATTTGTGGATGCAAATGAAATATCCTCAGTTGCATGTTTACACATCCTGGTGCTATTAACCGCCAATCTATAGTCTGTCGCTCATAAAAACAAAATCCACACCCTCCTTGTTTGTTCTTAAACCTGATTGGATGGTAATAGATGCATTCAATGAGGCTCTGTGGGGAAATTTGTTGTCTCGCTGGAAATAACAGAATAATGGCCGTATTTGTTAAATACTTTGAAGGGGGGCACAAAATTTACTCAACACACTCACTGAAAATCTCAATTTTTTTTCAAGTCATCAAACTAAAGACCGAGTCAAGTCCTGAGTCCTTTATGTCAAAGTCCAAGTGGAGTTGCAATTGTTGCTAAGTCTTTGATGATATTGTCCAGTCGAGTCTAAAATCATCAAACGTCAGACTCCAGTCTGACTAGAGTCCAATTCACATGACTCCAGCCAACACCTCTGCAAACACTGAGAACAGCTGTAGCTGTGAAGTAAACCACAGGGTTCTCACATTCACGCACTCAGTACTTTTTTTTTTTAATGTCTCTAAATGGCACGCAAGAGCAATAACGTTTTCACATGTACAATCAAGCACAGCTGGCTGCATGCAGCCCATGGTACACCCACATCAGAACATTTATGTATGACATTAAACAAACTGCAGCTGCACAATAGCTCCCTGATTTCACTGAGCATGTTAACGTCAGCTCATATTCACAGCACAAGAGTGCTGAATTTTCAGCTGCATATCCTCTCGTGATAACCTTACATCTGATAAGCATATTTAAATTTCAGAACATGTTTACAACATGTTACTAAATCATAAACAAACCACAGTGCAAGATGCATTAGCATAAATGCTACCACCTAACTTTTTCCAATAGAGTCAGAGGACCAAACCATGCAAAGCTCAATCCAAGCATGAAACACCGATCTCATAGTGTAGCCATACATCCTTTTTTGTGGTGCACTCTCTTCTCTGTATCAGTAGCTCTATGTGAGGCCCCGCTGTGTTTCTTCAAAGGAAGCAATGTTGTTCCTTGCCACGCACGCTGGGAGCTCCCCACCTGTAAATGAGCGCTGTAAGAGCCAACACACGGGATGATCTCTAGACAGATGCGTGCATATAAAGCACGGGCATGTTATCAAGACGCATGGAGAATCAGGATGACTCAAAACTGGGGAACTGAATGAATGACTTCTGACTCTCATTCAATCTACCCCTCGCTATTCCATTCTTCCTTTTCTTCTTAGATTTGTTTTCTTTGGGGATTGAGTATTAGGTTTAGTTTGCTGATTCTTCTTCTACTCCTGATTTGTATCACATAAAGGTAGTTTCATTTGTATTTTTCAGATGGCTGCTGACTGTATACTTTTGTTTTGGTCAGGTAAGCTTCTTGTATACAGAAAGTTTTAATTTTATTTTATATTTACTGCATTGTGCTTTCTGTCCAATCTGACTTTTCTTTTTGCTGTATACCTATGTCTCCAAAAGCTTTTTTTTTTTTTTTTTTTCTTTTTTGCAGTGCATTTGCTGTATATTGCTTCTTTATCTCCAGGACCATAAATGATGAAACATCTGAAAATTAAGTTTAATGAAGTCATTGGTTTTATTATGCAGACTGATATTGTTCTGCACTGAAGCCTGGGGGCTGAACATTCAAGTACACCTTGCTAGTACCTGGTTGGACTCCTTTTGCCTTCAGAACTGCCTTAATCCTTGGTGGCATAGATTCAACAAGGTACTGGAAACATTCCTCAGAGAGTTTGGTCCATATTGACATGATAACATCACACAGTTGCTGCAGATTTGTAGGCTGAACCTCCATGATGAGAATCTCCCGTTCCACCACATTCTGAAGGTGCTCTACTGGATTGAGATCTGGTGACTGTGGAGGTCAGTGGAGTCTGGAAACTCATTGTCATGTTCAAGAAACCAGTCTGAGATGATTCCAGCTTTATGACATGGACAAATTGCAGTTTATTTGTTTCTAAGGGTGTGGAGGCTTTTTTCTCTTGGCAAGAAAAATAAAATCAAAACAGAGTCAAATGTTTGTCCTTCTATCAAATTTAAAATTTGCGAGGGAGAGTCTCACAACAGCAATCTTCCCAGACCGCTGAGGAGAGAGTCTCATGGTGTAGACGATGCCACCTCTTTACTTTTTATAAGTTATGTTTTGAGGCTTTCATTCCTTTAATCAGACAGAAGAGAACAGTGAATAGAGCAGGAAATAGGGCGAGAGGGGGGATCGACATACGAGAAAGAGGCCACAGGCTAGATTCTAACCTGGGTCACCCACACAAGGTTGAACCTCATGGAGTGCAGCCTAGACCACCTGGCCATCTGCTCCATGTTACCTCTTTTAAAAGCAAATCTAACATCAGTCTTCTCAGTAAGTATCACTTCATTGGATATTTGACATCTGCAAGGTCATTTGTCATACAGTCATTGGCCACAAAATATCTGCAGTTTTGACACGTACACGTGTCTTCAGCTGTATCCATACCAGGTCATGACAGACATTTCTTTACCCCCCTTAATATCCAAAGGCAGCCACTGTCTTTTGTGGTGAGCCAACAAACTACTGACCTACGGTTAAACAGGATATCAGCTATGCAGAAGTTTAGCAGACAGCGGTACTCTCCATTTCAGTGAGCAAAATTATTCAGAGCAAAGGTTTAACATGGAAAACAGAATTTTTCTTCTAAAATGGGCCCAAAGTGAGCCAATAAAATCTCCCTCAGTCCCTTACACCAGCAGCAGCAGCCTGAAGTGTTGATTTCAAGCTGTTTACTCCAAATCCTGAGCCGACCATCTGAATGTGGAGCAGAAATCCAGACTTATCAGACCAGGAGATGTTTTTCAGTCTTCTGTGGTCCAGTTTTGGTGAGTCCGTGTGAACTGTAGCCTCAGTTTCCTGTTCTTAGCTGACAGGAGGGTCACCCGGTGTGGTCGTCTGCTGCTGTTGCTCGTCTGCTTCAAGGTTGGACGTGTTGTGTGTTCAGTGATGGTCTTCTGCAGATCTTTGGTTGTAATCAGTGGTTCTTTGAGTTCCTGTTGTCTTTCTATCATCTCCAACCAGTCTGTCCATTCTTCTCTGACCTTTAGGCCCAACAAGTCCCACAGAACTGCTGCTCACTGGATATTTCCTCTTTTGGACCATTCTCTGTAAATGATGGAGATGGTGGATTAAAATCTTAGTAGATCAGCAGTTTGTCAAAAACTCAGACCAACAAACACACCAAGTTCAAAGTCCCTTAAATCACCTTTCTTCTCCATTCTGATGCTCAGTTTGAACTTCAGCAACTTGTCTTCACCAGTCATGTTTTCATGACTAAATGCTAGCGGTGGGCAGATCGATCCAAAATATCAATATATCTATAATAATGTTATATCAGTAATGATAAATACTTGTGTGTTAATATCGATACATAAGTCTCAGTTTCTCTTCTCTTAGTGTGCTCCTATCTCTCACTAATGTGCACTCTGTCCCCCCCTCCCCCCCTGCTGACTGTTAGTGTAGCCGTTCAGTCACGTCACTCAGACACACACTGCTGGCTGAATAACACTGGAGAGGATCATCGTTTGGTGTTATTTTACAGCTGAATACCAAAATACTGAAAGCTGCGATGTTTACAGAGAACAAATAAGATTCTGTGGCAACACCACAAACACAAAGTCTATATACAAATATACAGTCTAAAAACACACTAAAAAGAGAACTCAGAGTTAAAGTAAACAGAGAGAGGAGGATAAAACTACAGCCAGACCCCAGGATCAGAGACAGAAGTCACTAACAGAGTCCTTTCGGCATGACCAACAATATCCAGGTAGATGATTATCGAAATGAAAGTGAGATTCAGTCATGTCAGATTGTAATTTTATAAAACCAGTTTGAATAAACTATTGAGACAGTCATATCATATATACAGCCAACTAAATAAATCTGAATGAATTATTCTACTGTAACTCGAAATATGTAACTACATGATTTTTTTTTCTCTGTGATGGTTAATCCACCAGGATTTGCAGTTTTTTTTTTAATCAAAATGATATATTTAACGCTTAAATATAAAAATTGTTGTTGTCATGAATATTTAAATGTACTATTTTACAACAAACCAGGAAAAAAATTAAAGCACATTACTACATTCTGATTGCAAAATTACTTATTTACTTTCATTCATGAATGTAAACATTATTTATAATGGTTGTTTGTGATTCTTGATTACTTTCGACAAAGTATCGGTATCAATATCAGCGATCTTGGCCCTGTGTTTACTTGATATCTGATCGATACCAAATTTTGCAGTATCACACACCACAACTAAATGGGTTGAGTTGCTGTCATGTGATTGGATGATTAGATATTTGTGTTAACAAGCAGGTGTTCCCAACAAAGTGTACGCTTAGTGTAAGCTGCTGTTTTGAACAAAGTTCATCATTTGAACGAATCATTTGCAAATATTTTCAAAGAGTGTCAGATCAAAGCTTTCAGTGTTTGAAAGTGGCAGATAGCACCTAGTTTCATGTTGCTTAAAAAATCTCCAAAAAAGAAAATTAAAATAAGTTTTTTTTACAGAAATGAAAGCATTTTTTTATCATCAGATGGTGCACATGTTCATGCTTAGCTTGGAAAAAAACAACACTTCAGTTTAAATCAGTCCATCATCCATCAGCAGCACACCTGCAAAATGTTCCCTAAGTAGAGTCAAAGCCCTCATTTTCATTCCAATATCACTCTACCCACTTATCTGCCTGATGCATGCTGTCAACAAACCAAGTTTTATGTGGCAGAAAAGAGCCCAACTCCAGCTGCGAAATTTAATTACTGCTGTAAATGAAGGGAAAGGGGCAACAATCCTGAAAGAATGACACTGAATGTAGATAATCTGTACGTAATTGATTGCCATTGTTCTGCAGTGAGCGTAATTCAGTCTGTCAGGCTCTGCTACAGCAGAGACTGTGGACAGAACTGTCATAATAACAATGATGCACCAACTGAACTGCGCTGAACTTCATTACTTCAGCTTCAGCTGAGAGACAAACTCAAAGCAGGATGGCAACTGTAAACTATGGATATGTCACTGAAGCAAATAATATATCTGACTCACCAATATGCTGATAAATGCCACAGCCTGAGGGGAAATGTGTGACTAATACACCGGAACACAGTCAGTACTCCATTTATTCATTCATTCCAAAACAGCATGAATAAAGACTCTAACATGTTGTCAGATATTCAGAATACTTTAAATAATAAGCTTTCTTTCTATGGCTGTTCCTCCTGCTTAGAAGGGAAGAGAGAGACAAAGTCAGAGAGTGAACCGAACTCAGATATTCTGAGAGCGACGGAGACCTCGGGATTGATTCTGCTGTTTTCTCGCCGTGTGAAATGGAAAGAGGTAGAAAGGCCAGGAGAAAAAAAAAAAATAGTGTGATGTGGACAGACAAGGAAATGGAAGACAGCTAGGGAGATAGAGATATGAAGTGACAGAGGGGGTGAAAAAAGGCTTTCACTCTGATAGAAAAAAAAAAGTGAGACGATGTGATCATAACTGCAATGAGTTAGAAAGTATAGAGTGTGGAGGAAGAAGGATGACAAAAATGGAGAGGGACAGCCGAGAGACCCGAGAAAAATGAGAAAGAGATAGAGGAGGCTGGGAATGATAAATGGACAGAGGAGGGAGGAATTATTTCTATTTGCACAGCGATAACTGCTTAACTAATGGAAGAAGCATACTAAACAAGAACAGGTCACAAGTTCTACCTAATCTACCTAATCTTGGCAGCGGGCATCAATATTTATCTTATCTGCCAGTTTTTCTTTCACATATTTCGTTATTTTTTTATTTATTTATTTATTTTTTAACCACATATGCAGGTGTTTGGGTTTCTTCTTTGTATAAATGGTGCCCAAAAGCACTTTGCAAAAGATGGCACCAAAAGAAGCACAATCAGGTCCTGAGGACCATTGCTTAAGCTTTCAGCACAAGACTTGAGAGAGCTAAGCTGCACCAACCCTCCAAGAAGACCATCGCCTTAGTCAAAGCTGGAGAGCAGCCAAATCCCACCAAATGTGCAACATCTTCAGGCATCCTGACCTCGGCAAGGCACTGGCAACAGTTGGTGGACCTAGAAAGGCTGTGGAAGTTCCCAAGCAACCATCTTGGTTTCTGGGTCGAACAAACAAGCTGTGCTGCTGGGGCTGATAGTCCCACAGGGAGATCACTAGGAAGAAGCCATAGAAAGGAGGCTCCCCAAGAACTCAGGTCAAAAGCTGTCAGCAGAGTGGATGGAAGATGGGTGGAGCTGCTTTGTAGTCTGTTTCCTGCCAGGAGCCTTCGTTACTTTGAGCATTGAATGAGAGAGGAAGATGAGAACCATCCACAGCACCACTGAAGCAGCAGAGAGAGTCTCATGATGTGGCTCAAAAGAGGAGAAACATGGAGGGGGCTGGATCGATCACAGCAAAGATTCAATAATTCCAGAAACATCACTGAGGATCTTTCCAGATGCATGAGCAGATATATGTTTAGAACAAAGTTAACTTCAGCAGATCATGTAGGTAGTTATTGTGTTGAGTAAAGATGCAAGTATTCAAACACCAAAAGTTAAAGTTGCTGTGAGCACTCTCTATGTTACCTTGAAAAGGTCTCTCTTCTAGATATCTCCCTGATCCTAATCCACAATTTAAAATGAGATTATCAGCACTAATATAGGTTATTACTAAATTATATTTCTTAGCTTCCTGATGGGGTCTGAGATCTGTGTTTTTCTCCGCAGAAAACATTTCCTGTGATTTATTTAGTAGTGATGGTGAACACTGGAACTGAACGGACAGACAGAAAAAGGACAAGAAAAGAAGAAAGCCAAACAGGAGAGAGATAGCACAAGCTAAAGGCTAAAACATGGGTTAAACCTTTGTGATAATGTTCATTCCAACCCACTTGCAGCAGTTATTCTGCAGTGATCTGATCAAACTAGAGAGCCTGTCAATAAAATGAAAAGTGAGGTTATGTTAGCTCTGATTGGTGGATGAGCAGGACATAAGGATTCACTAACATTCACGTTAGCCTATGGATACGTCTCAGAGAACCTGGGCTGGGCACTAAAATAGCTGTCTACTAAACTATGGTACGAACTGACAAAGTTTACTTGTTGTCACATTTCAAACAACAGAGCTGTGTAACTGTTGATAAATACCTTACCTTGTCATGTTGTATCCAGTAAAAGATGATTTGAACAAAGAAAGGTAGTGTTAAAAAGAAGATCTGATCTCCATTCGAGCACATGCCTTGTTGAGAGTCATGTCATCATGACAGTGTGCGCGTGATTCCAGCCAAAAGGTGTCGCTGTGATCCACATCAAACAGATAGTCCTCACAGAGCCTTTTACACAAGGAGACCTAAAACATCTCACTGCCCGTTTTATGCTGGTGTTAATAATCTGCTGATAATTTGAGGTGATTTTTGCTGTAGTTTCCCTCTAAAGGCTTTTAAATTTTTCTGACCTTTGTCAGTAAATCCTTTGAAACTGGACTCGCCCATCACCACAGCTTTAGCACTGGTATATCTTTTTTTCAAAGACTTTTTCCCCCCCACACAACAAGGCCTTCTCACACTCCTCACCTCGTCTTTGTGTCTGCTGATGTACCTGCTCAAGCACGAGAGGAGCCCAACAACTTACAGTTATTGTATATACATCATTCATCATGAGCGCTTCAATGATCCTTGACATTCAGTGCTCCAGTGTGTACTGACATATGCATGATGCTGCTGACATACTGCTGGCTGTCTGCTCACTGGGGTTTCAAGCTTGCGATATGCCCCACTGTTTTACATAAGTAAATGATAAATGCAGCTGTTCTCTGCCTCCAGAACGTCCCTCAGGCTTTGAGCTTTGATGTGATGCTGGCCAAAGCTCAGTCCGAGGATAGTGTGACTGTTGTTGATTAATAAATGCTGCCTGAGCCTGAGCTTTATTTAGATCATGTTTTCTATCTGTGATCTAAGGATGTTTTTAGAGGTTGGCCCCAATTTAAAAAGCATCCTAATTGTGCAATTATTCTCCGTGGGCCAGAATACACAGCAGAGATCTGCTTTCTGTACATTCCTATAAGATATTTATGGACACTCTGCGCTTGTCCTTTTCTCTAGAGGAAATAAAATTCTGACACTGGCCATGTCTCCGGCTCAGATTTACAGATAAAGAGGGCTTCCGGCAGAACAGCATGGTCCATCATAAAAGCATAAACAGTGTTTTTATATGGTATTTTATTCCAGGCTGGGGTTTGGGAGATGATCAGAGATATGTCATGGTGACAGAAGTTATTTGCCATGTTCAAGCTGCAGATTTCCATCATAGCTGTCAGAGAGACACAGCTCAGGCTGTCTCATGTAGTTTCACTCTTTCCATTTTGACCCACAGACAGGCAGAACACACATCTCACTGCAATGAATATGTAGTTTGTGGGTTGAAAGTACGTCCACTGCACTTAGTGCATTACCACAATGAGTGCTTTTCCA
This sequence comes from Labroides dimidiatus, assembly GCA_030710495.1. NCBI lineage: Eukaryota > Metazoa > Chordata > Actinopteri > Labriformes > Labridae > Labroides > Labroides dimidiatus. Next base: position 29,379,119 of record CM061150.1, on the reverse strand, counting down.
TGCTAAATCAGACACTGTGTCACTTATGTAACTTGAGTTATCATTAAAATCTGCGAGCATGCTGACAGCATCAGACAGGATCTACAGTTACCTGACATTCAGTGTGCTCCACATCAAAGAAAGGTCGTCTGTACTCGTGGTTTGCAGCTGAATCCATTAACCATACTCTTTACTGTATGCTTTATGGAAACTGGAGAGCATGTATGTACATATGTCAGCACGTCTGTGGAGTCTCTAGATATGAATGAGGGTTTGTCTCAGAGATACCTCTCTGATACAGGGTATTTTTGAAGTTTCACTTGATATTTGCTCTTTGTGGACCATTCTCTGTAAACCCTATAGAGAGGTGTGGGTTAAAATCCCATGAGATCAGCAGTTTGTCAAATACTCAAACCAACACCCAAGCCATGTTCAAAGTCCCTTAAATCACCTTTCATCTCCATTTTGATGAACTTTGAACTTCAGCGGCTTGTCTTCACCATAGCTGTTTCTCAATATGCGTACTCCAGCATACTTCTGGACTTACAGACTTGTGGTGTGTCATCAATCAAAGCCAAAGATTTGTTCCAATTCAAAGTCCGCATCAGAACAAGTTTGGTCGAAGTACCTGGATGTGGACTCATCCCGCCCCTTTTACCAAGTCTGCTGCCAGACATAACTTGAGCAGACTTTTCACAGTTACAATCCCACAATGCAATTTGCACCAACTCACTGTGACAGAATTTTGTTTGAAACCCAGAAACGCTGGATGAGTTGGGTAAAATTATACGTCAGCAAACTGCCAGCAATGAAACCGGATGTGATGTTTAGGTACGTAGAAGGGGACGCCACCAAAGTCCACTGCTGTTCCAACAGTAGTAGGATCGTTCTGTGGACTCCCATACCTCTGAAGTTCAAACTTGTGAACTGTGAATTGAGAAACAGCTCTTGTCTACATGTCTAAATGCATTCAGTCGCTGCCATGTGATTGGCTGATTAGATATTTGCATTAATGAGCAGCTGAATAGGTGAACCTGATAAAGAGACTGTTGTATTGTTTATTATTTGATTTGTTTTATTATTTCTTATTTTTCATATCCCTCATTTGTCTAACTCATGTTGCCTTACCCCTGATTCACACATACAGCGTCGGCGCAGCGGTCCGTCAGCGCCGCGCACTGCGCTGTATTTCGCTGCCATTCAAGTCAATCAGTGCATTCACACAGCCCGCGCTGCGGTCCGTCTCCGGCGCGTGTTATCAACGGCTTCTCGCGGCTGTTTCGCTGCGAGTCTATTCTTGCCGGAGTGCGCTGCAGAGACGCGTCAATCTCCGCAGAGCAGATCGTTCCAAACAGGAAATCAGACACAAAAAACGATCAGAGTTTCCGGTCTTTTCAAAATAAAGCACCATGTTCAGCCTGTCGATCGTAAAATTATCCTCATATATTAAAACTACGACACTGGCACAGGGCCAGCAGTCATCAGCGGGTCAGACCCAGAGGAAATCTGACGCCATGGGCGAGGAAAAGTTTATATTGGAGGCGGAAAACCTAATAATTATATACGACCTTTTCAAAATAAAGCACCATGTTCAGCCCGTCGATCGTACATTTATCCTCGTATATTAAAACTGCGACACTGGCACAGGACCAGCGCCGACGCTGTATGTGTGAATCTGGGGTTAGAGTGTGTTCTCATACAGCCTCATGGTCGACCTGTACTCATTACCTCTGTGATGGGGAGCAGATAGATAGATATCTTCTGTCTCCAGCTTATGACTGATAATTCTTCTCCTTGAGCTCATCCCACGCCCACTGCCCCAAACAACACACACACACACACACACACACACACACACACTTTTCTAACACATTTCTGAAATATGATACTTGTTGTGGTTGGGACAGCTGTCAGTCAGCAATGGACAGCCGATCATTCACGGTTGTTCAGTGTAACCCAACTGCTGTGTAGGCGAAGCCATTGACTGTTTTAAAAAGTGAAACCCTGAATGAAATGCTGAACTAAGAAATAGTTCCTCTTTGTGTAATTCTTGGAAAGTGATGGACTAAAGAATTGGGTAGATCTGTTTCAGTGACCAACAACTATATGTAGTGTCTAAATTTTCACTGAGTTAGTGTTTTGCTGTTGGTCGATCCCTGTTTCATATTATATGTATTTTTAAAAGATTAGATGTCAGGGTCAGGGGTCTGTGAAAGTCAAAACTCAGTTTCAGGACCTGAAAAGGTCTCATTTGAAAAAAAAAAAAAAAAAAAAAAAAAAAAAAAAGGAAGCCTTATATCCAGTATTGTGTTGGGATCAAGCATCCCAAGTCAGGAACTGAAAGCCTCAGGAGAAGCTCTGAGTTAAGTAAATCAAGCCTCATGTTAATGGACTTCAATGTAACCCCAAGGTGTACTGTGGTGACTGCAGATGACAGCTCTTTAAAAGTAGTTTTCTCCTACATACACTGGTTTTTATGGTAGAATTATACAAGAGCCTCTAGAGCACTCTCTGCTGCTCCACTCCTTTAATTTGTTTGGTGGTCTGCAAGTCAGTTTTCTCTGACTCCAGGAAGACTGCCACACTTGTGGACCCCTCCTTGCATATCATGTCAATCCTTCTATTTCACAAGAACCCTGGAGGTTAAAAAAAAAAAAATCAAGAAATAAAAAGAAAAGAAAGTAAGACATATATGATGGTACCATCTTAATAATGGTATTTTTCTATTATTTTTGAAAATTTGTTTTGAATGACCATGTGTCCGCTGAAGCGAACATCATGTAGCGCCAAGTACATTTTTAACACAAAGTTTAAATGTGTAAAAATATGTTCAAATGTTTTGCGAAGCATAAAATAAAATACATATTTCTTATTTACATTATTCATGAGTTGAGGAAGTACCACCCTCACCTCCAAAATTAATTAATTAATTAATTAATTAATTAATTGATTGATTAATTAATTAATTAAATTAAATACATAAAAATATAAATTTAAATAAGGGTAAATAAATAAATAAATGGAATATAATTGGAAAGTAAATAAATAAAAGTAAATTAAATAAAATAATAAAATTAAATAAATAAAAAAAAAAAATTAAATAAGGATAAATAAATAAATAAAAATTAAATGATAAACAGAATGAATTTTAAAAAATGCATGAAGTTCATACTGTTTTGTTTTTACTGTCATATAGTCCACTAGACTGGATATGATTTAAATTTATATGATAAAAAATATTGAAAAGGCTTCTTATAATTCATGCTTCAGAGGGTTAAACAGCACTCTTGTAGTCTGTCTGACCTCTCAGAATGTTTCTGCATAGCTGGTCACATTCATTCATTCTTACATTAATGGCAGAGACTGTTATAGTAAGGGACCATCAGTATTAGTTAACCAAATTATGCACATTCACACACAGCTGGTCAACAGTGAGAAGAATGAGGAATTTAGTGTCTTGACAAAGGACACATCGACATGTGCTATCAAGAGCTGGGATTGAACCCCCAACTCTCCAACTGAGATACGATCGAATTGACCATTTATCCACAGACAGGCACCAGTGTTAAGAATAATAATAATAAAAAAGTCTAACTCCCACACCAGTTATAAGAAATTTAAAAATATATATATAATGAAAGGTTTTCAGCTGAGTATTTAGTGAAGTAATGTGCCCCTAGTGTAGGACAGCAAGTTCCTGACAGGAAACAAGTCCTAATTTTAGCTCAATTCAAGGTTATTGTTACCAACAACACATCTCTAGTCAAGACAAGTCAGGACAGGACCGGTCATAGTAGAAAAACAAACAAACAAACAGATAAATATCAATCAATCAATCAGAACAGAACTGCAGCAAAACAATATCAACATGTTCCAGAAACCTGCTCTGAAGATAAACGTTTCCTCTCAGTACAGTCCTGTTTGTCAGGTCAGATCAGGTCTGGGTTACACATGGTTGACCTGTATGTTTTTATATGTGTTTATATGTAAACTATTATATTTGTTTCCTACGCATGTGAGGCACAAAACTGTGGAAACAAAGCTTGGGGAGAAAATGTGTACCTCAGCTTTTTCACTCATTATATCACAGATTTATATGTTCCCATTCAAACACAAACATCCTCTGGTTCCATATGCAACTGTTCCCCAGAGGGTGTGTGTTAGAGCACCGAGGGGAAATTCCTGCAGACATCTTTTGTGTTTTCACTGCATTAATATTTCAAACCACACACGTGCACGCGCGCGCGCGCGCACACACACACACACACACACACACACACACACAAATTTACGCTGCCTGGATGAAGCTCATCTTTAAAACATGAATTTCTCTACTCACCTGAAACAAGCCTTTAGTGGTCACATGGCATTACATCGTACAAGTGTTGGCTCAATTAACATATTGTAAGCACAAGTGCATGTGCATAAGCTCATTCACACACCATCTGCAAACACACACCTACAAAGCACACAAATGTTGCCTCTTTGTTTCCGACTCGTACAGGAAATGTTGTATTTAACTTCTGCATAAAACATGATGTTAGAGCCACCAGAGACAGAATCTCTGAGGACACTTTAGGGAGTTTTAATTCTAAGCACTGTTTAGACCAAAACAAAGGGAGGAAGGTATGAGGCGAGATATCTACACAATAACAGAATCACCACTTAATGCAAAAAGGCACAAATTCATCATTTTAAATACCTGCAGTGGAGAGGAGACTGACAACCAGAGAGAGCGAGACAGAGAGCGAGAGATGTGAAGATAAAAAAGAGCAGAGATAATAGATTTGCAGACACAGAGTGATGTCAAAGTAGACAGTAAGAGTGATTTACGTTTGTTGAAATCAGAATCTGAAAATTTCTACCAAGAGAGGGGAGACACAGCTTATGTATCCTTTCCAAAAGCCTCCGTTGTCCTGCACCAGCTCCAGATCTTCTGTGCATCTTAAATATCCAGGGTTCTGCAGAAATTTCCACTTGGGTTGATGAGCCGGCCTGGCTTCACCACGACCAGCTGAGCAAGAGTGTAAAAAAGAAAAGCAGAGTTGCTGCTCAACTGTATCAACAGCACATTCATCCTGAGAGGGTGAAAAACATTCACAAGAAAATACCAAAACCTGATATGTTTTGTAAAAACAGAGTGTAAAATAATGTTCAAAAAAAAAAAAGAAGAAAGAAAGAAAAAGAAATAGGAGCAACGATAACAGGCTACATGTTATTGAGGGAAAAAAAACCTTGTTAGAAAAATTGAAGGTTTCAGAAACACTTCAAATACTCAGTTTGAAAAAAAAAAAAAAGCCTCAAACTAAAACACTTCAAAAACAGAAAAATGAAAATGCTTCATATTTTCCTTCACACAATATCCTGAGTGACCCTGAATACTCTATCACAACAAAATGTTTAAAATACACTTACTGACATGTAAGGGGCTGTTTTGTTCTTCAGTAGTGTGATGATATAAAAGTCACAGTCCTCTAATAAGATGACCTTCAACATAAACAACAGCACAGCCCTGTATGTCGATCTGAGTGTTTGTTCAGCTGCTGACTCCTTCAGTCCCACAGTCATGTTCATTCATCTGAAGCACTTTCTTTTAAAGAGTACTGATGCTACATAAAGCTAAACTTATTAACACTAACTCCACAGACTCACTTAAGCCCTCAATCAGCTCAGTGTCAGCACAGCTCTCTGTTGTACTGACCTCAGGCCAGTTTTCAACACTGCAGCCTGCTAAAATGTGCCCGCTTAATTTGTGTCTAAATATCAGCTGCTGGCTCCATGAGACAGTTCTGCTGTAGCTTTAGCTCTCATGCTACAAATACAGTTATGCTCACTCACACTCACAGAGGGAGATCTGAGGCAAGTACTGAATAGGACGTGTCAGTAACAGAAACCACACCGTAATGAGATGCTTTTCCTTTAGGTCGACTTAAGCAAGAAATGTTGGATATGAAAAAAAAAAAGAAAATGCAATGTGGAAAGTACTCAGACTGAGAGTGAGAGAAGAAGACGGAAAGAGAGAGGGAGTTGTTTGGAGAGAAGACTGGTTCAGCCAAGAAGCGTGTTGACAACCGTGGGCCTTTGGAACTTGTTGACCACAGACCACAGTGTTTTACATGTTTAGAGGAACATGCTGAACTCCACAAAGGTTTTTGGGTGCACTCATTTTTGCACTGACAAAAAAAGAGGCCTGCAAAGTGCCCAACGCATCAGAATTTACAGCACCAAACGCTAAAGTCCGAATAAATCAACCAAATCAAATATCAAAGACAACAAGAATACTTCAAGCATGTTAACATTTGGACTGTGCTGGTTCAAAGGGTCTGACTCAAGCTTTCTTCAGCTGAAAGACAACCAACTGCTGACTTTGACTGGTGTAAAATGATGACTAAACTGCAACCTCCAACAGACAGACAACCAATTGTCAATATACAACTGTAAAGTCTTTATACCATACCTGTGGTTCCACCAGAGTAGCTTCACATGATTTTCAGCTCAAAAAAATCATTTTTTTTATTTCACTGGTTTTAGAAATCTCTTACTTCAGCTTCTGTCTGAAACATTTCAATTAAGCTGCTGTCTCTTTAAGTCTCCCCATTCCACAAACCCCCTTCCCTCCGCCTGGCCAGCCCTCTTGAGGCCTGTTGGGGGTGGAGCTATGTGCAGACCTTGATGTTTGAGGCCCGCTCCTCCAACATATAATGAACCAGTTAGGAGATATCCATGTGGTAAGTAAGTGGTAGTTACTTTATTTAGTAAAAGGCCTTTCATAGAACAGAGTCACAATGTGCTTCAAAGGGAAAAATATTAAAATGACATCATGAAAGCATGAAACAACAGAATGAAACATCATAAGTAAAAGACAGTAAAAGAAACAAAACAATAGAATAATTAAAACATTAGTCAGTAAAATGAGCGTCAAAGGCCTGCTTAACCACAAGGCCATCTGCACTCCATGAATCCTAAATTTGACTGGAAGCCAATGCAGGGAACATAAAATTGGCGTGAATGATCATTTCCAGTTTGGGATGTGGCACAATGAACCTAAGTTTAGCAATGTTTTGTAAATGGAAGAAACATGACCGGGACAACTGTTTAATGTGGTGATTGAAGGACATGGTCTGATCGAACATTACGCCAAGACTTCTGAGTTTAGAGTGGACAGCAGGTGAGAGGGAACAATACAGAGGGACCTTGGTAGCTACAGTATCAGAGCTAATGGTGACCTCATCATTTCAGCAAGTCTCATGAAGACCTCATGCTATTACTAGAACAGACCGCTTTGATCAGTTTACAAGGATTTCGACAACATGAATATGTATAAGTTTGGAAGTCTGTACATACAGTATCTAGTATGAACATCTAGCATTGTTACTTTATACCCATGTCTAAAATATAGGGAAGCAAAATACCCACTTTTTGAGGGTAACTGTATGGCCTACTTCTTAACCAGATTCCTCTGATCCTTTTCAGCTATAGATACATTAAATCAGAGAGACAATGTTCCAAGAGGACACTCTGCCAGCACTTAAGCAGTAAGACGCACTATTATTTCAGTAATATGATGTTCCCAAAGAAAGTCTGGTGTCAAGGGCATAAGCAGTAGACAGAAAAGTAATGTAACAAATGAGTGAAGGACTCCCAAGTGCATAAGTAATAGGGGACAAGGATCCTCTAGAAGTCAATTATGGTTTGATGAAGCTTGCCACCATAATGGTGATAAAGACCAAAATAAACCGGGCAGAATGAAGTCCCTCCAGCTGATGGTTGCCCCTGTGTGAGCATATTGAGACCGTTTTCATTTCATAACCTTTATAGGACATGTTCGAGGCTCTGCTTTGGATTTTGTCCCAGTTTATCATGCAATAACAACTCATAAACCACAGGGACGGGGAGAAAAACAAGGCAGTGACACATTGTGAGGAGCTGCTGAGAAAGTATAGCTGGCAGTATTGTTGTAATGACAGATTTAGACCTTTGCTGAAGTCTCATTTGGGGGAGGCTGTGAATTTTTGCAGAACTGTTATCTTCAGGCCAGCCGTCTGATAGATAAAAATGTACCCTGCCTCACTCCAGATCCATACTCTACCTCTGTGGAGAAAATCCAGCATTCAGGCAGGGTTTAAGTTTTAAAGCCCTCACTCTGGCACCAGGATTGAAGGCTCACATATTAATAAAACAGCATCATCAGTCATCATTCATTTTTCAAAGTGCAGCTGCCTTTATGTAATGGAGACAGACGGCCATGAGTTTGCCTGCTGAAGAGAGATTCCTCAGAAAAACTAAAGTGTCACAGTAAGACACAACTTCTGACTTTGTTTCATTCATTCATAGTTTTATTTATTTATTCATTTATTTTTGAGGCAAACAGTTGCTTCTGGGGATGAACTGATCAAGTCGTGTTTTAATGCTTGAGAGCTGCCGCTGAGTGACAGAGCTCAGTGACCAAGGCTGAATAAGAATGACAGGCTTATTATTTGGTCTGTTTAACCTTTTTAAGGTGTCTCACAAGAATAAAGTATCAAAAACCTGTTGTTATTCTTAACTTATGAACATGGAGCCCATAATGAATAAATAAGCAGCTCTGACAGTGGTTGTTTATTTATTTATCACCTGTAATGACCAGACTGTAACTTTATCATCTGCATAAAACTTAAATCTAAGGAAGTTTTTATGTCTGATTTTAGTAATATTGTCTTATTAGACTTCCTATGGGCCACGTTGACCTGACTAATCAAGATAAGTGTCCTTTTTTAAACCAAAGGATATCTCAAATGTTGGTAAAGAGTAAATTAAATCTGTCAACGGAGTAAAAAAAATGTACTTGATAGTTTTCTTTAAAAAATACAAGAAACTTCTCAAGTACATTTAACTAAAAACAAACTATAAACACCAGCTTAGATTTCAGTTTCTGCAGGGCAGCCATTAAAATGAAATGGACTTAAGCTACCAAAGAGGTCCTAGCATGTGACGGCATGATATTATTCAGCACAGGGTATTACTATGAGACTCTTAATTTCAATGGAGTGGGGGAAAGAAAGTCACTGCTTGAATTAACCTAAAGAAGAAGAAAAAATAAAACAAAACCAGTCAAAAGAAAACTAATCCAGGTACATGAGAAGGTGTTCTTTAGCTTGCATTAGCCTGGGGTTTGGGGTGCAGCATTTGTCCCATAGCACAAAAGCTCAAGGACTTTTGAAAGGAGGTATAGAAATATTCTCAGTGTGCAACATGTTCTTTTCAAGCTATCTGATGACATATGACACAACCCTCTTTGACTATTTTTGAATCCTGGGGCAGCAAAGTGCAGCCCAAGCAGCTGCACTCATGCTGTTACAGTGCGTCACATGATTCAGAGAACCACAGGTTAGCTGAGAGCTAACAGGTGATTATGTCTTTACAAGGTTAGGGAGCTGGTTATTTATGGTGTTTCTATTGTATATGAGAACACTAATTAGAGAGAGTTTCTTTTATGTGTTCATTTTGTTTTATTTATTTTTAATTCATTTTCTTTTTTTGAGCTATGAATGATAAAAACAAAACAAAAAAAGTAAACCTCTAAAAGTCAAGTTGGGGGAAGTCAAGCTTAAATAAATTTATTATTGACAGCTCAGTCTTATCCATAGACTGTATAATTAATGGACGTAGTCTCCGCGACGTCACCCATCTGTTCCTGAGACGGACTTTTGAAGCCAAACGGTCGGCGCGGCCATATTGGAAATGAGGCGTGCTGTGGGTCTCCACAGTAACAACCATAGGACGCTCCACAGTCACGTGATCTGAGCTGTGCCTCTGATTGGATGAACTGGCGAGCTTGATATTGTGGACACTGCCGATTTAGAAAAAAATTCACCCCCCCCACAGTGCGTGCCGCCAAATTTGCGACTTTGCTGCTATATTTGATGACTTCTCAGACCCCTCTAGCAACTCTCTTTAAAAAAAAAAAAAAATCTAAATCTAGTGACTTTTTCTGGGCACTCTGACTTGAAAGCACGTATTGATCTTACTCTTCTCAACAAGCAGCAGGTGCTGCCATTGGCCCGTCCCATTCCAAACCAGAGCAGGCGACAGCATGCGAATAAATAGCGCAATGTGCAAACCTGCTGCTGATGGCGTGTCTCATTCAAATGTAGTTTTAAATATATTTACAGTGTTTTTTACTCAATTTTTGTCTCTCTAACAACATTATTATTGTCTCCTACAATGTCCATGACGATTACACACAAATGGCAAATTGTGCAAATTTTCCAATGACATCATTTAATGACTTCTGGTGACTTTCAGGACAGACAATAGCTACTTTCCTTACTGGGAAGTTCTTGTCCAAGTATATCTGTTCTATTCAGAAGGATGTGAACCAATCGTGGGCTTTTTTTCATAAATAGATTTGAATCATGTTTTTTTAGCAGAAAAGAGAGGAGCCTCTGTGGAAAAAAAAAAGTTAATATTCCAGTGGACATGGATCAGTGTGCCGAGACAAAAAATAAAAAAAAGTCTCTTACGACCGTGGTGATTTCCAAACAGGAAGTTCAGAAATTGGAGTTAAACATACAATTTTTGTGATTTCTAGAGTATGCATTTGATCGAACTTGTTCCAGTTTTTTATGATCATCTTAAAATTGTTTTGTGTATACTAGACATATTGACAATTAAAGGTTATTAAAGGAATTTTTATATCTCAATGGGCGTGGCCACAGGAGGTTGCCAAAGTTGATGATTTCTTCGGCAAAATGAAAACCTTAATAGATCACATATATAATGTTGGCTCTTGGCTAAAATGCACACACATGTTCTCTGTCACAGCCTGAATGCATCCATGTGCTTTTTTCCACCTTGAAGTCCAGTGCCCTCTATTGTCAACAGGAAGTCTTATGTTTTACACTGTGATTAAAAAGTCCTCCATTTTTAGAAATATGTCTTTCTTTTCTGTTCAGCAATGTCTTTCAGGCCTTCATAAAGCATCGCTGATCAGGTCATGTCTTTTAGTTAAAAGGTGTGTCCATGGTGATGCATCAAACTCTGATATCTCACCATGAACCAGGAACTCATTGTAGTTCCTTCATTTAACCTCTAATATGATTCAGATTTCACACACATGATTAAGGTCCACCTCCCAACAAATCCAAGTGCTCAATTCTGTAATACTGCAATAGCGCCACCCCCTGGTAATGGATGGTAGTATCTTTCCCATATATTGTCCAATCTGTTTGAGGTATAACACAAACGATCACGGTCCCTCGTCCGCTTATCGCCGCTGGCGGCTTTAATTTTATTTCATTACTCTTTCCCCACCAATAAACATGCTCTCTCTCCTTTGCTCTTCGACTGGCCACTGTGAGGGGGAGTGACATGACTCATGTGGGGAAGAGGTGGGCGGTGGTGCACAACAGGCAGCAAAGGTAAACCTCCAGACATTCTCTCACAGCATCAGGGACAAACAGCCGGCTCCATGGGGTCCAGCAGCAGGCAGCACCACGACAGGAACACCACGACAGGAACACCTTCCTGACGGATTCTGCCTCAGGGCGTTTTAATTATGCTCTCAGCCATCATAACAGTCTCCCTGTGTGTGTGTGTGTGTGTGTGTGTGTGTGTGTGTGTGTGTGTGTGTGTGTGTCTGTGTGTGTGTGTCTGTGCGTAGGGGGTTCAGAATCACAGTTGGCTTTAAAATAGTCCCTGTTGTCTGCTATTGTCTCTCATGCTTTGATGTTCCTGGTGGTGAGTAGTTAGTAATTAGCACGCCCGCACAATTTGGCACATTTTCCCTCTCTTTCATTCTCTCTTTTATTTTCCTCTTTCACATGAGCAGGCAGCACACGCAATTCCGTCTTCCCTCTCCTCCTTACATTAGCCCATTAATCCCTCTCCATTCACAGGTAGCATTTGTGCCTTCACATTGCTCCACTCCATTCTGCATAGCTGCATTCAGCCTGTTATTTTCTGTTCCCTAGAACAATAATTGACCCTGTATCCTTTCAGCTCTATTTTTTGACATTTTTCTTCCCATTACTCCCTCAAACCTCTGAGGCCTTCACCCTCCTTCTTCCATGTAGCATTTGCCTTTTGTCATAATACTACAGTGATGTGTTCTGCTTCCAGAGAGCCATGTAATTTATCAACGCACTGGAAATTACCACCTATTTTTGTTGGGGAAGAAACAGGGGCGGTGGTGTAAAATAGGTTTAAGCACATAAATGAATCATCAAAGCAAACCTTCTTACACTCCTGTTCTCTGTATTTCCATTTCATTCCATCTCTTTCTTTCCTCTTGTCTCTGCAGCCGTCTGTACCTCTCTCGCTCCTTTTTCAATCTCTCTCATTCTCAGGCCTAATCTCTATTTTGGTCTTGGCTTGTTCCATTTCATGTACCGAGCTGCGGCTCTGACCTTTGCAGTTTTTCTTTTTTTTTTCCTTTTTTTTCTATTGTTGGTTATAAAGTTGGCAACCCAGGATTGGAAGCTTACTGTAAATTCACTCAAACAGAGTCCCACACTGCAGAAAATCTGTCTTTAAAAGAGGCTTATTTCAAGAAATACACTGTTTCTTTGAACTTCTTTAGTCACAGTCGGATTTAAAAGATTGGATCTGTAGACTTTATTACTGTTTTGTTCATTCTCAAACTCCTATAAGCAGAAACCTTTGTTTCTTACCTTGGCTGTGATGTGATGTAAAGATGACTGTACGCTTCATTAAATTCAGGAGGAAGCAACTTCATTGAGTTCCATCTTTCCTTTTTTTCATTTTGCAGTCGTCTGACGTCTCAGAGGAGAACTTTAAATGAAATGTGAGGCACAAACAGTTAAGAAACACAAAGCTTAAATATCTTTGGCAGGAGCAGTAAGTGCTCTCACTTACATCTTCATTTAAGCTGCTTCTGCTTTATCATGTTTTATTCCCAGTTGCCGCTGGACCTCATTTGGCAGCAGTGGAAGTGGATGTGGAGGATGCTGGGAGCAGTCCATATGATGATGATGATACACTCTCTCATGCTCTCTCACTCAAACTCAGTCTGCTGCAGGAGCTCCAAAACATGCACGTTCTGAAGCTTTGTTTACAAGTGGAGAGTCTTTAATTCAGGTCTGAATGAACCTCAATCAGCTATAGATCCCCACTTCTCATCTATGACTGATTGAATTATTTTTCTCTGATGAAAATCATATCCTAAACTCATGCCCTGTGTTTTCCCAGCATATAAATACATTTTCTCTTCTCTTTATAACAAAACAATCAACACGAAGAAAGCCCAGGGTCAGTATACTTTGCTCTCGACAGAGATTATAACCCTGTAACTGCAAATTGCAAAATTAATTGATTCTGTTCCTACATTTAAAAGGGAAAAATGCTTCAAAGGGAAAAACTTGATTTATTTTAGTTTAAATATCAATATTTAATCACGTCTACAAGAAGTCAAACAGCCTGATGTGTGAGACTCTATGATGTATCTGCTCCCACTAAACCCGAGCGCTGACCTATTGCACAAGACATAAAAACACTTTTGATAAATGAAATACATACCCAGAATGAATAATTTATCCAGACAATTCAATAATTTCTCAAAGGTATTTCATTGTTTTCTCTCTTTCTTATCACACAGTGAGTCTGACAAAGTAAGGAGATGAGCTCGCAGACAAGTTTTTGAGTTCAGTACATTCACGGCCTGGTTGTGTGACTTAAAAAAAAGGTGAACGGTACCCAAAGGATAACAAATAGTGTGTATACATTAGTACTTATTGAAAGCTTAAGTGTGTCTCCGTCTAACTAAGCTAACCCTCTGTCATTGTTCACAGTGTGCTGATCACTCCTTTCAAAAACTACTTAAATTTGATCAGTTTCCCTGCATGCTTTATTTTGAATGTGTGTCTTGACGTTGGGGCTGCATGGTAGTGCATGAGCACTGCTGACTAACAGCAAGGAGGTCACTGGTTCAAATCCCGGTTCGGCCTTGCTGTGTGGAGTTTGCATGTTCTCCCTATAAATTACCCGTAGGTGTGAGTGTGTGTGTGTGTGAAAGGTTGTCTGTCTCCTGTGATTGGCTGGAGACCGGTCCAGGATGTACCCCGCCTCTCACCCTAAGACAGCTGCAGCCCTGAACAGGACAAGCGGGATAGAAGATGAATGAATGGATCTTGATGTTGCATATTCACTGCCTCTGACCTGACCAGGAAGCTCTCTCAATCAAAACTAATACTGAAGTGGCTCCGAGATTTCCATATTAATAATCATCAGGCTGCTGATCCAGTGCACAATATCTGATGACATGGAATTATCATCAATTACAACTATCATTATTACACTATCATTAACTATCAATTATCATGCTTCCCTATATTTTAAAGAGGGATCTAAAGTAACCACGTTGGATGTTTAGACTAAATGTATGCAGATTTTCAAACCTCTACATCAGGGGGCCACAACTGGCTGCCTGCCAAAATTGGCCTCACTCAAATAATACCTGCCCTCCAGATGACGTTGGTTTTTAAAAAAATTAATTAAATAACAACACACACACACACACACTGTCTGGAGAGGATATGTTTCTCTGAAGTTGCTTTGTATCATGATGCCTCTGGATATTTTGTTCCTTACAAACTGCAACAACCTGGTTGCTAATGAGACGGACTGACTCTGCATTTATAAAATCAGGTAGGATGACTCTTATGTCCTTCTCTGTCAACTTTCCTTTTCATTGCTTTGAACAGGGACATTTTGTCTTGCTAGTTGTTGATCTCTTGCTAATGTCTCACGCAATGTTATCTCAGAATAAAAACAACAACAGCATCAGGACGTGATGTTTAAATAGGCTGTGTTATCGTGGATAAACAAATATAATGGATAAACAAAACATTACAGTAACTGACCTTAAAATGATTAATACGTTAGTTAGGCTCAGAGAAGTGTTGCTTATTTAAAACAATCACTATTTAACCATGAAGTCTTAAAAGACTGTGTGTGTGTTTAAAGGCTCAAATACACCAGATGCGTCTCTGGTCCTACTCTGCTCCTCTGACTCCGTTGTCTCTGCTCATCATGTCGATCTGTTTTGTTTTTGTCAAGCTAAATCTTATCTGGTTTTGATACAGTTTGTTTTCTTTTAAAGTTACTTTTTTTAGGTAGTTTTTATGCAAAACCTACTGTCTTGCTCAATCTACCCTACATTGACTTGAATGGAAACCTATCTGATCCGGAAAGGTGAGAGAGTGGAGCTGGACCAGGGAAACATGGTGTGTTTCAGCCGTTATCATTGCCAGTTTACTGTCTGTAACACAGTGTGGAGTCAAAGCAGTAGTCCATAATGAATTCAATTAAATAACTTTATCAAAGTACGTGTACGAGTATAATAGTTGTAAATAAGAAAACATTATTATTATTATTATTATTATTATTATTATTATTATTATTTGTAGGAAAGCGGTTTTGCCAGATGAAGATGGAATTTTGCTCAAAAAAATTGCCCAGGGCCAAACTTAGTTGCCAACCCCTGTTCGACATATTCCTATGTTGCAGGACTTCCTGAATCTGTCTGTAAACAGATCAAAATGGTCTGTCCTGAAAACATCACAACATCTTCACAAGACTCGCTGAAATGATGAGGTCATCACATGAGGATCTCTTAACTGGTTCATGCTGTGATGGAGGGTTGGTTGGGCCTCAAACTCTAAACACTGCCCAGAGCTCTGCCCCCAATAGGCCCCCAGAGGGTTGACCAATCAGAGGGAAGGGGGTTTGTAGAGTGGGATCCTTAAAGAGACAACAGCTAAAACAAATTTTTTCAGAAAAGACTGAAATAAGGATTTTCTAAAATGTCAGTGGAGGAAAAAAATAGTTTTTTTTCTGCTGTAAATTAGGTACAGATGCCATGGGGGAATCAGAGAAACAGTATGAACAAAAAACACAATACCCCCTCTTTAAAGTCTGTATAGATATTAAAGGTAAGACACCAAACTGTCCCTTCAATAATGACCCAAAGAACAGCCAACTGGAGACATTGACAGTCAAATTGGAAGTAATACATTCACACTAAGACACTCAAACCAACAGAGTATGTCCCAGCTGTTTTGTTGTCATATATCCAACTCTACAGGGACCAGACTTCTTTCATGGTTTCTGTTTGTTTAGAGATGGTCATATGTTCACAGTCCCAGTTTCTCCCTCACTGCTTTACAGTAGCTCACATTATCAGCCAACAGCATGAAATATAAGTTAGCCCATCTCTGCTTTTCCTCTGTGCTTGTTTTTCATTCTCTGTCTGTGTCGCTGCCCCTGAGGACTGTTTAAAATTAAATGCTGGGTTCAAACGTGCCTTTGAGAAATATAATACTTATATGCCATATGCTGCAAGAGCAGTAGATAATCTGTTACAGTATGGGACCAATAAATGTTTTTTTTTTTTTTTTTTTTTCTGAAGCAGTATCAATATTTAATCATCTCTGTTCTTCATATCTGCCCTTGTTTTGCTTTTTTTTCTTTATTATATTGCAGATAATTATGTCTCTCTTTCAACTCTTCTTTCTAGTCTGAGTGTCTATTTTAGAACAACAGACATCACCTGTGACTCAAAAATAAATAAATAAATAAAAAAAATAAAAACGTACGTTCTTACAGTTTCTCTCTGAAGTCTCCACGAACCGTCTCCCTCTTCTTCACCATCCATCCCCCTCCTGCCTCCCAGCCTTTTGATAGCTGCAAGGAACGATCTTTATCAGAGGAGACAGAATTGAGACTTCACAGTTAGTCTGTCTTTAATCTCCTCAACCCTCTGCCATCTCTGAGATTGCTGAAGTGCTGTGTACGTGTGTGAGAAAGTTTGAGTGGGCGTGTGTGTGTGTGACGGAGAGAGACAGTTGGAAAAATCACGTCTTTTTGCATCACACACCTCAAAGTTGTTCAGGTATTTGTTTTGCAGTGTAATATTTGTTTACACATGTCTAATCTCTTGATATGTGTCTTGTAAATGCTTTGGATCCCTACAATTTTTTTGTTTTCTCTGCAAAATCTGGAACACAGCTATCTTTAGATGACAAGATGCAAGAGAGATAAACATGTCCTAACAAATGCTGCTGAAACATGATTTTGGATGACATACATGTCACATTTTTTTTTCCTTTCAGACTTAGCGTTGGGTTGGGCCATTAACATCCTCCTGGCCTCCTGAGGCTGGAAATGCATTAACCTTGAAATCGTGATTGGACAAAGAGTCCTTTTCTTTCAGTTAGAAGCAAATGTTCATGGAAACTTTGTACAAACTTCCAACAATGAGCTGATGCAATGCTGCAGCAATTTGGAGTTTGGTGTGAAGTCACAAAAAGTCACAGCAGGTGCAGGTGATGGGGCGGAAAATCATTGTGAACAGTTAAAGTTGAGATGTTTCCGTAACTTGGAACGTTATTAAATCCTGGTTATGTCCTACCAGAGCTCATCTACCAACTCCAACCTCACCAATCAGAGCTAGCGTCACCTCACTCTTCATTTTATTGACAGACTCTCAAGTTTGATCAGATCACTGCAGAATAACTGCTGCATGTGAATATGATCACAAACATTTGAGCCTGTGTTTAGCCTTTAGCTTGTGTTTTAGCCTTTAGCTCATGCTATCAAGCTCCTGTTTAGCTTTCTTCTGCTCTGATGTCCTTTTTCTGTTTTTGACAGTCCAGCCAAGTGTCCACCACTACTACAAAACTAATCCACTAACTTTGCCGCGTGGCGTTGTGTCATCAACGTGACTTCCCATCTGTGTGCTGTAGCTGGATTCTTGTTCTATAAAGAAAATCTGACCCCAACAGACATTGTGATTTAGCATTTACAAATGACCTGTCCTGGCAGCCGTGGTCTCATTTTAAATTGTGGATCATGAACAGGCAAATATTTAAAAGTGAGACATTTTCAAGATCACTTGGAAAGTCCATACGGTGCTTTTAAAGTAAATTTCATGATCCTTCTAACATGACAGGATATGCAGTTCTTGGTGATTCATGTAGATCCAGGGCAGAAGTGTGTTCTTAACTCACACTGTTTAATTATGGGCAGTTTGTTGGTTACTATGGTTTCAAATATAAAGACTCCTTTACAGATGGAGTAATTTATCATTATTTACATCCCTGAGATGCAACAGCTGTTAATTTATCGGGGTAAAAAATGCTAATTGAATGATGCTTCGTGTTTGAGGATTTTTTTTAATTAGCCCAAACCATATAGGTCATAGTTTTCTCTTGAATTTCTCTTGGTATATATATATATATATATATATATATATATATATATATATATATATATATATATATATATATATATATATATCAGTTAATTCCATTAACTGATATCTACAGTAGTATATTGTATATATATATATATATATATATATATATATATATATATATATATATATATATATATATATATATATATATATATATATTTATATATATATATATATATATTTTTAAGATGTAGGGAGGTTTGATGCTCTTAATCTGTTATGCAACCTTTTTTACATGCAAATTGTCAAAATATTACCAACGAAATAAGTTAAGTAAAACAAGGCTCTGCTGCTTTCCTGAAATATCTGCAAACACAATATTTATATTCTGTCCTAATGCTCGTCCCAGCCTGAAACCAGCTGCTCTGAGTGCACTGGGGAAAGGTCAGCAGAATCGATGCTCAAGTTTGAAGTTTTGCTCTACGTTCTGGTGGAGCAAAAGTTGGAAGAGTGAAAGCATGTGTTGAAGAAGAAATCTGTTAACACCTCAGTTTAGCATCCCGGCAATGTCAAAGAACAACTCTGTTTTTGAAAGTATACTTCACACAGAGAGCTGCTGAAGAGGTGTGTAGTGAGAAGTTTTCTGAACAGTCAAGGCTAAAGCCTCTTTCACCACCCACGATATGCTGCACATAACAGACTTTGGATCCATACAAACTAATATTTTTTGCTCACTGGTTCTTCATATTCTGTCAGATCCATGGAAGTTCAGTTACAGCGATGTCACCTTTATGTGTGAGTTATTAAAGGTCTGTGTCTCCTGAATATCAGAGCAGGGACGAGCGTTTAACCTTTACACGCACCAGTGAAGCAACACAAAAGTATGACGCTCTCTTGATCACACTTTGGCACATGTTTGTGTGTGTGTGTTCCCGAGAGTGTGACGACTATTGATCCCTCACTGTCTCTGAATATGTCAGTACGTGTTGATGAGAAGTCAGCCGATCAATCCTTCAGGTGCACATTTCATTTTGTCATCAGCCATCGGTGTTATGCACGCTGTGATTAATGATGGGGCTGAAAAGGTGTGTGGTTTAATTTGGTTCTTAGATCTTTTTTTTTTTTTTTCTTTTTAAAGAAAACAAACAAACAAACAAACAACAACAACAAAAAAAACACTTCCTTTGCAGCTGGCTGGGCAGCACCAACAGTAAAACTCTCTCTTTTACACTCACACATGTTCATACACACAGAGAGAACGTGATGCAAAGACAATCTAATGAATCATAGACTGGTGTAATAAGTTTGACTAATCAAAATGTGAATTACAGATATTTGTAATTCAGTTTTGACTGGGTGCAATTATGTCACTTTTATCATTCATGTGTATGTATTCCTGGTCTGTCATCACTAAACTTTGATTGTTTGCCTTTAATGCCATTCACGGTCTTGCTCCTCTGCCTGTCAGAGACTTTAACTATCTGTGATCATGCGTGGGCCTCATGTACTTCTGGTCAGCTTCTATAAGACGTCCCAAGCTCAAGATATTAACAGTGGGGGTGACTGATGTTTTGTTGTTGCTGCTCCTAGGTTGTGGAACAAGCTGCCCACCGACATACACACCACAACTGACCTTTGCCTTTTTAAGTCTAAACTGAAGACATGCTTTTTTAGAGTGGCTTTTAGTTCTGACTAGGTCGACCCTGTTTTATGTATGTATTCTGTTTTATTCTGTTTTATCAGTTTTGAAAGGCTTTTATCACCTTGCTGTTGTGTCACACTTTCCTCTCTAGCTTTTATGTATTATTTTATGCTTTGCTTGTGTTTATTCTGTTAATTCTGACACTACTGCAAAATACTTTGGGTACCTTCATTGTAAAGGGCTACAGAAACAAATATTGATTTGATTGATTGATTGATTGATTGATTACAGATATCTAAAATGTAATTTCTAATATCAGTAATTTAATTTAATAAGTTATTCAATTTGACTAGGTAGAATAAGAATAACAGATATCTTTAATTCACCTCAGTTTAATATATCTAGACATGTATTTTTGGACATCTTACATAAAATTAAATTATGACTAGGCAACATTAAATTGTAGATATCTGTTAATGGAATTATGAATGGTTAAAATGGAATTGTAGATATTTCAAAATAGAATTAGGTATAGTCCAAATTAATTTCAAATATCCATAATAGATTTATTGATATCTTGAAATAAATTCTGATGGCAGATAGATCTCTTTAAATCTAATGTTGCCTTGTCAAAAATGAATTACAGATAGCTTGAATTGAATTCAGGTAAAATAAAATTATGTCACATATATTTGTAATTATGACAAATTTTGCCAGCCTCCCACTTTAGGCAGGAGAGGAGCAGGTTGTTGTTCACATCATGAAATCTCTGTAAGTATGATCACCATATAAATGACATTGTTGGCCTTTTGAGTTCATTCTTTGTATCTGGTAACAGCAAATCTTCATGTATTATGAGACTTCTTTCACAGCTTTCAGTAGAACAACTTTCTCTTCTGCACAATTAGAAAATGCTGCTTTGGGGTCATCATGTTGTTACACATTGACGTCGCTAGTGGGCGACGGGTGAGCTTTCAAATGAGGAACGCTGATTTTCCCCTGGTAGATCAATGAAGAAGCTGTGTGAGAGAATCAATCAATCAATCAATCAGTCTTTATTTATATAGCGCCAATTCATAACAAACGTTATCTCAAGACGCTTTCCAAGCGTTAACAGGTCTAGACCTGTAAATGGTAATAAAATTTTATTAACAGAAACCCAACATCAAGACAAGATAAGAAGCCTTATCTCATCTTAACCCACCATGAGTACAGCACTTTGCAATATTTAGCAAGTTACAATGGCAAGGAAAAACTTCCCTTTAACGGGCAGAAACCTCGGACAGAACCAGACTCATGTTAGACAGGCATCCGCCTCGACTGTGTTGGGATTAGAGAGAGAGAGAAGGGGGGGGGGGGGGGGGGAGGGGCAGAGAGACAAAGACACAGGGAGACATAAACACAGAGTCCATATTTCTGTGTTGTAGAGATGATCACGGAGAAACTGTAACTGTAGGTAGCCGTAGCAGCTGGAGTCTGTCAGGTCCATGGCAGCAGGCCGTCCACAGCAACAATCCGAAGGAACCTAACAGACAAACTCAGAGACTCCCAGAGAGATCCATGGTCAATAATTTTAATGGGACATTAAGGTTAGAAGTTAGACTGACAGATAGAGAAGAGAGGGAAGCAGGAGCCTGTGTGTCAGTTCCCCCCGGACAGTCTAAACCTATAGCAGCATAACTAAGAGCTGGTTCAGGTCTGAACCAGCTCTAACTATAAGCTTTATCATAAAGGAAAGTTTTAAGTCTACTCCTAAAAGTAGAGAGGGTGTCTGCTCCCCGAACTTCAGCCGGTAGATGATTCCAGAGAAGAGGAGCCTGATAACTAAAGGCTCGACCTCCCAGACTACTTTTAGAGACCCTGGGTACAACGAGCAGGCCTGCATGCTGGGAACGCAGCGATCTAGACGGATAATATGGCACGATAAGCTCTTTAAGATAGGATGGCCCAATGCCATTAAGAGCTTTAAAAGTCAGAAGAAGAATTTTATATTCTATTCTAAACTTTATGGGTAGCCAGTGCAGAGACGCTAACACCGGGGAGATATGCTCCCTCCTCCTAGTCCCAGTCAGAACCCGGGCTGCAGCATTCTGAACTAACTGAAGAGTCCTAATAGACTTGTTAGGACAACCAGATAGAAGAGAGTTACAGTAATCTAACCTGGAGGTAACAAAAGCATGGACCAGTTTCTCTGCATCACTCTGACACAAGATGTGTCTAATTTTTCTAATATTGCGGAGATGAAAGAACGCTGTCCTGGAGACCTGTTGGATGTGAGAGTTGAAGGACAGGTCCTGATCCAAAAGAACTCCTAGGTTCCTAACAGTGGAGCCAGGTGCCAGGCTGATGCCATCTAAGGGAGAAGAATCTTCAATCCCACTTTTACCTGTTAAGATACAACAACCGCCATGACTGCTTCTTTCTTCCTCTGGTCATAGAAACAAGGAAATGGATCCACTTCTTCTTTGATTATGGCGGGGAGGGAAAATTATGTATTTTTGGAGATCCAAAGTAGAGAGCAACGTCATTGATGATGTTTGAGATGTCTTAAATTCAAATTTCACCTAAGATTGACGTCAAAGATTGAATTACAGATATCTTTAACTCACATTCTGCAGAGTCAAAGTTTGGATTGTGGATGTTAAAACGGCTGTACATCTGTGAAAACATCAGACTGTACTTTGATAACACACTGTACAGCTTTTATTACACAGAATTATGATCCATCATATGATAAAAACCCTGATCAGGTAACATGCTAATGAATCACCTCCTACACAGTAACAGTGATTCATGATTAAATAAACCTGACGTGTGTATTCTGATCATCACGTTTCATTTAATAACAAAGCACATGCACAGCACGGTGTGCTAACATGTGCTCACCGATCTCATGTCACTAAACCTGTGACAATAAACTCAATTCAGCTTTGCCAGAATAAAACTGCAGTGTTGAAGGAACCCTGAGGAGTTGTAATGTTTTCATGTGTGGGTTGCTCTCTTGTTTGTATATCCTGGACAAAGACTTGTAAACACATGTAGGAGTACGCTGGCGATACAATACACACCGTCCAACGTGGAGCTTGTTGGCTTTAATGCATAGAGACACATCGCTGTGTGTCAATATCAGAAAAGTAGCCTCGAAAGGTTGCTGTAAGGGAAAATACACCCAATATTTTAAAAGTGGAAAAACACAAACAGTTCATTATCAGTAAAGGTGTGTGTCTGCACAGCGCGCTGCAACAGCACCATTAAAGCTGCAGCAAAGCTTCCTGCTAAAGAGTGAGAAATAACTCAAGCAGTGCTGCAGACTCCATATTGACTCATATGGAAGTCATCCCCTCTCCCTTTCTCTCAGTCTGCTATAGATTCTCACCAATGTATAAATCAATAAGATCATTGGCCTCCATATGTTAAAGTCCCCTCTGATTACAAACACATTCAGTTTTTGTGCTCTGTGTTGTTTGAACTTCTCTGTTCAGAGAGATTTGTCTGTAAAGAGTTCATTTTCACATCTGCCCAAATGGGGCCGTTCTGAATAAATCCTGAAAGAGACGGTCAACTCTGTACTAGAAGGAGGAGGGTTTAAGATCAGCCAGAGTGGGATGAGCATGAATCTACAGCGTGTGAGAAAGACATTAGCGTGAGCAGTATCGAATAAGTTTGAAAGGGATGAAGTTTGATGAAATTTACAACACAGTGAGTAACAGGAGAGACGGGGAGGACTCTGCTCAGTGTTTTAAAGACAGTTATGTGTAAGAGCTGTAACTGAAGTGAATAACAGTGATTTGAAAAGAGTAAATTAGTCAGGTATAATTTGAATTGTTGGGGTAAGAGCGACACTGACAATAAAAGGAGACTAAAACAATGATGGACTAGACAAAACAGATTTATTTTATACTGCATGGTAATTTTTTTTTTCTTAAAGTGTACCATTAAAACTCACATAAAAAGTAAAATCATCCTTAAATAAAACAAGAGAAGCTAAAAACCCAGCACTTCAATTGTTTGGGCTAAAGAGTCACTAAAAGGTGCAGTGAGCAATTTGTCCCAATCGTCTGGGACTGCCCTTGCCTGCTGTCTTCCTTGCAGGGTCTCCTTCTGACGTTCGCTCACTCTGCCAGCGAAACTTCCCAAACAAGAAACAGACTACCAGTATTTGCGTATACCCAAACACAAATAAGCCAACCGCTGTACTTTCAAATCCACAGTGTTAATCCTGTCCCAGAGGGACACTCACAACGCTGGCAGAGCTTCCCACTCTGCCGCTGTGTGTACTACACGCCATAACACTCTTTCTCCAGTGGTGGCTAGCTCTCGGCTTCAGTTTTCAGCGTCTCCTCAGCATACAGGTCCTGCTCCACTCTCGTGCTGTACCCTCATGTTCTTGTAAGAAGTTCTCTAAGCTCTACCTCTTGTCTTTCGTCTGTGTCCCTTGTGCTGCTGCTTCTCTTTGGTCTGGTTTCATCTTTGACTCCGTTCCTGTCTTTCCTGTTTAGGCCCTTCCTTCAGCCGCTGATTCGCTGAGCAGGGTCTGTTTGGCTCCTCATTCGTCAGCCAAATTGTCCATCAAAACAACCAAGCTAAACTGGTGTAGGCGATTTGCCATCAGTCTGTCCATGTAGTAAGCTAAATCATAAAAACATGCATAAAACCACAAGCATTAATAAAAACAAAACCAACGCAATTAAAACCACATGACATATTAAACTCAAAGTATAACAGCATGCTGAAAAGAACATGCAAACAATTTACGATAAAACCAACACTTCTGCCCTGCGACATATGAATTTATATCCCTGAGAGTCACTGAATATTATCCGGTGTGATGTAAGGATTATAACTGGAAATGGAATCTACACTGAAATGTTTAGACAGGTCTGAAAACACTGCTGAATACTGACAAGAGTCTCTCCCTCACTGATACACTCGCTTGGAGTGTGTGATTAAATAATGACAGATTAAATTAATGAAGGATTGTATTTGTAGAATAATGGCATCTGTTGGGTATTAAACCTCTGGATCTGAATTATCAGATGAATTGATCACTACTGGACAACTGTCAGAGAACACAATCATCAGGGAGAACCTTTCAGCAGGAGCCAACAACAAACTGCATTATAGACAGTAGCTGAAAAAAACAAACATTAAAGTAAACATTAAGTATTAACAATAATATAGACTCCTTTCATCCAGTGCCAACTGGAATAACATTATCGACTGTATAATACATGGACATAGTCGCCATGATGTCACTCATTTCTGAGTTTTAAAGCCAATCATCAGTAGGTGCCATATTGGAAAAGCTTGACCCAACCTAGCTTTGATCCAGTTGGGTTGAGGTAAAGCGTTGGGTCTTTAACCTCTCTGCTATGCCCTTATATGGTCAAACGTTGTGCATATAATTACTTTTGAAATAACAGGTTATGGAGAAACTTATCCACGTACAGAATGACCATATTCTGAAAAAGAGGACCCCCTACCAGCCTCTTGGAGATACTGCAAAAATACCCAAAGGCAACAAGTAGCTTAACAACCTTTCCTGGTTGAAGTGAAGATTTTCAATGGTGTTAACATAAATAATGCCTCACAACATGTTTGAAGAAAAAGAAAAAAAGAGAAGTAGCCCATTGCTGAAACAACAACAACAACAACAACAACAATAATAATAATAATAATAATAATAATAATAATAATAATAATAATAATAATAATAATAATAATAATAATAATAATAATAATAACAATAATACAATAAGGCCTCAAAATCTCAGTTAAACAAAAATAAAAAGGTATTCTTCAGTGTTTTTTTTTTCTTCTTGTAAAAGAAAAGATAGTTACTTTTTTATGGACTTCATCTGTAAATGTGGATTCACTCTTTGGGATTTTCTGTCTGAGAACAGTGCAGGCAGCCAGAGCATCCTGAGGTTGAGGTATTTGTGTTTGTATTTGTACATGTATTTTGTACATGGTTTCTGTTGGCTCAAGTGGACACTTCATGAGCTGCAGTTTTTAATGTCCCTGCATAGGCTTGAATAACGCAGGACAGCTAGCCTGGAAAAGTAGTTACCGTAACATATAATGGGGCTAATTACCAAACGCATATCTGCTGATGTTAAATAGTACAACAACTTCCAGTGATATTTATGAATCATACAAAAATTAGAGGAAGATGTGAATATGTCATTTAGTTTTCACAGCAGCACACACTTGTTATATGTTAATAGGACAGAGGACTTTTAAAGTGATCTTGAAAAAGTCTCACTTCTAAATATCTGCCTGATTGTAATCCACTTCTTAAAATGAGATAATCAGCAGCAATATAGGTTCTTTCTAAATGCTATGTTTTAGCTTCCTGATCGGGACGAAAAGGACCAGATTTATTTACAGCAAGCCAAATTCTTTATGACAACACCAGGCTGGCTAATAAAGTTTAGTAGTGAGAAGAGAGATCTGTGTTTTTCTCTGCTGAAAACTATTTCTGTGATTAATTTAGTAGTGATGGTGGAGCTGAACTGTCAGACAGAAAAAGGACAGAAGAGCAGAAGAAAGATAAACAAGAGAGCGATAGCACGGCTAAAGGCTAAAACACAGACTAAAGGCTAAAACACAGGCTCAATGTTTGTGATAATTTTGATTCCAACCCACATGCAGCAGTTATTCTGAAGTGATCTGATCAAACTTGAGAGTCTGTCAATAAAATGAAGAGTGAGGTGACGTTAGCTCTGATTGGTAGATGAGCAGGACATGAGGATTCACTAATGTTACACATTAGCCTACAGATATGTCACCCACACTGGGCTGCAGCACTTAAATAGTGGCTCTTAAATATCCATCTACTAAACTGCAGAAAAAACTGACAAAGTTTACTTGTTGTCACGTTTCATACAACAGCGCTGTATAACTGTTGATAAATACCTTACTTTGTTGCGTTGCATCTAGTAAAAAGTTTTCTTGAACAAAGAAAAGTAGTGTTAAAAAGAAGATCTGATCTCCATTCATTTCCAAAACAAACACACACCTCGTTAAGAGTCATCACGACAGTGTGTGCACGATTCCAGCCAAAAGGTGTCGCTGTGATCCACTTCAAACAGGTAGTCCTCACAGCCTCTTTAAATTTTAGTGTATTCTGTTTTACTCTGTGCTTTTGTACTGTTTTCTCACTCATACTGCCGTATGCTGCAACTGTCAGATTTCCCTCCTGAGGATCAATAAAGTCTTATTTTATCTTTCAACACCAGCAACTAAAAAGAGAATGAATCACAGTGGAGGTAAAACAGACTTCACTTCCAAAATGACATTTCACAATAAAAGCATCTGAATATCCTTTAAAATGAAGAAGTCAGAACAGTGTCAATGTGGCTGTGTGTGCATTCAGGGTCACTGGATCTGTTTTATCTCTTCCAATAAATGTTCTTTAATAGTTGGATTTCAGGATTATTGTTCTCTCAATCAAATTAGCTGCCAAGAAAACCCAAAAGGAATTACCCAATGATAAACTCTGGTATTGCTCATGCAATAGAAAACCTCACTACTGCAGCCAGCCGGGTGTCTGTTTAATGTAGAAGTGACCCAGAGAGAATTCTTAACACAAGTATTTGGCACGAGCCTAGCAGAACCAGCTGTAGTTTAAGCCTGTAAGCACTGGGAGCCTGGGTGGAGCAGTATTAGCATCTTCATCCTGTCCTTTGTTTCCACTTCTCTGTTTTAGTTATTGGCCTGCTTCAGTTTCCTCAGAGGAGATTATTTAAACTTAACACTGTAGGTAGGTGTGTGTGTGTGTGTGTGTGTGTGTGTGCATCCACCTTGGGATGAAAACTTGTTTGTGAGACCTGACTCTCGCCTCTGCTAACAGGCTGTGTGGATGAAAACATTGGCGTACATGTAAAAATGATGCTTGTTCTTTGATCAGGAGCGCTCTGACAAACTGTTTCCCTGCCTCCTCTCTGGGTGGTAATGTAGTTATTTGTCTATGTGACACACTCGGGTGCACACATAGAGCAATTACATTACATATGGGACTGCATGTGTTTACTTTCTGAAACACACAACCACTTCAGCACTCGCCTGCGGGCACAAATGTATCTCTGATTTGTGAGTACATGAGGACAGGATATGAATAGAAGGCTTACCTCAGAAGAAGAAGAAGTAGATTTTGTGTTTGCACACAGCTTAGTCAATGACTCGGTGTCCTTGTGTTTAAATGAGGGGGCGATAAATTCATTTATTTCAGCCGTCACTGACGACGGGCTTATGAGAGGGAAATTAAAAACTCCTGCATAAGGTAAACACTGAGGGTCTCTTTCTGTGCAAGGCGGCAATGATTCTGAGTGTGTGTGTATGCGCCATGTTTTTTCCGTGTGTCTCTGCCTTTGTTTATGCATTTGTGTGTATGTGTGTGTGTGTGTCCCAGAAAAATTAAAACCTCTCCCTTGCCTCCAAAGCAGATTAAAAATGAGCAGAAGTAATTAGTATTTTCGGTACCAAAACAATACAAATACAAACATAAATCTCTACTGCTTAGGAGCATATTACACGGGGATTAATAATTCAGGAAGAGCTATAAAAATTAACATAAAAAGTCATTATACAAAGATACTAAGTATATTTTTCCAGGTCTTCCTTCATATCCTCCACAATGATGTGATAGGCTTTGTGACGCTGACTCTGTTCTTGCTTTAGGATGTGCTCTGGGGTGGACCAGGAAACACTCCACACACAAGGTCACGTATGTACGACAACTCCAACACTCCCAGACTTCACAAACAAATCGATTACTCACCAAGAAACAAGCGATTTGTTGTGACAGTTTTGATGCCCCAGTGATGTTTTTATTAACCTGTTACAGTCACAATAGCAGAAAGAAGGATTAATGTCGGCACCAGAATCCACAGACTTGCTCATTGGTTGGCAAGTGAGTCCGAATGTTTCGGCCTCATGGAGGAAGCAGGTGACAGGAAGAAATCAGCACAGCCGGACAGCTGTGTTGAGCTTAATGGATATTTTGACAGTCCATCTTGGTCGTATTGATGAGCTGACAGACAGTTACAATCTCATCTGAGTCGCAGGAGAAGTTCAGCTGTGGGTCACATGATGCTGTCAGTGGAAAACCTGTATGGGACTTACATTATCAGAACTAATGGCACAGAAAAACAGTTCTCTCTTTGCATCTTTAAAAGATTAAACTGCTGACTAGTGAACATGTATGAGATTCACCTGTGCCTGATATGCTCCTCCAGTGTTAGGGAGATCTCCTCAGACCTTTTTAGCCCTATTTGTTTCACTCGGGGACGTCTGGTAATTTGTAATAATTGGAGGACATCTGTGTTTTTAATCCTGTGCAAATTGACTGTCTCCATAACTAGCAAAGTAAAAATCTCAGGGCAAATCACCGACCACATTTCAGACAAACAGAGGTCTGGTGATATTTTTTCAAAACAGTCTCTGCAGCTTTTTCTGATCATTTTTCAATAAATGATTAAGGCAGTGTTGGTTTTTTAAATTAAGGTTTTAGCAGCACTTTGGTTAGATAAAAGATGAAAGGAGACTCTCCGTGTACCCCTGTCATCAGTCAGTACGCTATGAATAATCTAATTTATGAACCTAACTGACCATACACTGATATTAGGCAAACACAAGTATGATAAAAACAAACTAAACATACTACAGTCATATATTTAGACAGCTCCATAACTCAAGAGGTCTAAAAAAAAAAAACACGATTTGGAGCAGAGTCCTGCACCAGGTCAGGTACCCACAAAAAATGTACATTTATGGGTAGAAAATGAAACGGTATTATTTCATGGGTGCAAATAAAAAAAATGCAGGCGGGTAGCATAAAGAGTTAAGACATGAATGAAAGTTATTGTTTATATTTTATTATTTATTAACTATACATCTTAATGAGCAAATACATTCAAGTATGATGATGATGGATATTTTTTTTAACACTTAGACAAACAATTCTAACCCCCCCTTCAAGCGCCGCAGCCGTCTATGAGACGTCTACAGTCATGTAAGATTTCACTTGTTTTACCCAGAAACACACATGAACACATTTATTTTTATGCTGTTATTTTGAAGTTATGATGATTAGAGAATATAACAGTGAAAACTGGGCAGAATTATGAGGCAGAAAGATAAACAAATGTTTCATTTGTGCAGGTTCTGCATCTCTCTCTCTCTCTCTTTCTCTCTCTCTTTTACTTTTTCGTATAATAATTGAATAAACAGAACAGAGCATTGAGGAGTTGAGTCCTCAATATTGTGCTTCTCCTGAGCCGTAGGTCCCGTGGGTTCAGCGCACATTTTAGGACCGTGCTCTCCCGGTCGTACGCCAGGCTGGATGACCTCCCACACGGTCTCATATTTCACTTGCTCACACATCCTCAGGACAACAGAGACCTGATAAGAGGCTGATTTTTTCAAAGTTTGGTAGAAAGAGGAGACAGATGAGAGCATCTATTGATAACAAATCATCGGACTATAATTTTGAGATCACATTCAGCCTTTTTCTTGATTATTTTTATCAAAAAATATTTGTAAGTGAAAATATGAGTTTTGATGAGAAATACAATCTACCTTCATTTGTGGATGTTGCGTGCGGCGGAGTGGCCGCTGTCACATTAGCAGGTGATCTGCTGATGCTGTCTTTGTGTAATTCAATGTAAAATCGGACAGTCTTTTTAAAAGAGGATTGTTTTGAGTGACGTATTTTATGCATACTGGTGTGAGTGGATTTGTGAGAGAAAAAAGTTCCTATTTACTGCTGCTCATCTGTGAGCGCAGTGCGCGCTGACGTTTGAGCATCAGGCAGTGTGCTTTACTGCCTCTGTTGTGAAGACAGTATTTTGGCTTTGAAAGTGAGGTGTTGCTGCTTAAACACGGTGTGACTGTGCAGCGTTTTCAATCAGAAACATGAGAAACAACAAGTTATTTACAGGCTTTGTTTATCACACAAAAAACTGACGTCAGGGGGTGACTCTAAAATTACCAGAGGTCACCGCATGATACTAATCCCATGTGAATAGTACTTTTGACTGCACATCCCTGCTTTAGGTTGTGGTTTCTTTGTGTTTGCTTGTACAACCCCGAAATCCATGCAGCATGTGTCCACTAGTCCTCTCCCCAAACTGTCATCTATAAAGAGAGGAAGAGACACAAGCATATACTGTATAAAAAAAAATATATATATATATATATATATGGATGCTATCTTGCTTGGCTCAAACTGAGGTCACTACAAAAACGGCTCCCCCTGGTGTCTGGCTGCAGTATAGGTCAAAAACTCTCTCTCCCTGTTCTTTTCAGATGGGCTGTGGTCAAGCTTTAGAAAATTATTACACCTTATAGAAACGTTTCTCACATCCGTATGCTGTGGTGATATTTAGATATTATTGGGCTGCTTTGGGTTCAAGTCCTCTTTTTTCTGAAAAGTTTCTTTTTCATTAGTTATTAGAGGTTAAAAACTGGGTTTAACACCTTGTTTAACGATGACTGACAGCTGCCGTTCTTGTGTAGTTTTTTTTTTAATAATAACATGTAAGGAAGACTTATTTATTTAAGAAGAGATTAGACTGTCGACATAGATCTCACATTTTGATCAATGAACTCTATTATTATTATGATTATTATGATTATTATGATTATTATGATTATTATGATTATTATTATTATTATTATTATTTTGCATGTATCTCAGGGAAGTGAGATCTGATCCTTGATGCCTCCTTGGGGCCGAAGACCAGAGACCCCCCTGCCCTAGGAATACAGTATTGGGCCAATCCAAAAAGAGACAAACATGATCAGAGAAAAAAGGGCCAAAGATACTTAATATAGCTGAAAATTAGACGTCCTATATACACATGTTGCTGTGTATCCTAAGTTAATGTGCCTCCACTGATACTGTTGTTTTCCTTGTTTAATCACCTTGGACGTCTACAACAAAGAAATGTGGAAGCAGATCAAATATTTTCTGTTCCCATGGTTTTATAAAAAAAAACTTTGACCCCTATTTTTTGTTTATTTCTTTACAGTATTGGATGAAATATGCATGCGTAAATAGTTTTTGATTTTAGAAAGCATTTTACAAACCCTGATCAGCGTTTTGCGACGCCCCAGGGGGTCCAAACCCTGACCTTGAGAACCACTGCAGTAGAAAATAGTGGAAAGCAACTGCAAACTCAGAGTGCAGAAGAGTGGAGCCTTTCTCGATATGCAAATGTCAGCATTTTACCTGAATATAAAACACACTTTTATGAACGTCCAGTTTATAAAAGACATGCAAGAAGAGTCAGGATGTCTCTGTCTCTTTGGTCGCACTTTATGTCACAGATTTCAGTCTAGTCCTGGTTTGTAATCAGTTATTTGATTTTTGTTTTCCTCTTGAGGTTGAGGTATATCACAAAACAATAAAACACAAAAACTGGAACCAATTGTTTGATTCTGAAATCAGTTTTACCCAACAGCGTGTACTTTCTGCCTGCCTGCTCATTCAACACACGTTCACAGAGCTCCAACTCTCCTCGAGGCCTCGAAGCAGATGTATGTAAACAAGTGAAATCCTCAAACTTAATTAAAACAAGTGTCTCTGACAGCCTTCACAACATTTTATTGCTAATTCATAACGCTGATGTTTGGTGTTCAATGTCTCAGTGTATGATGAGCCTTTCAACTCAGGTTTATTTTTGTATCCAGAAAGATGATAAAAATCTAAATATATCAAGGGAAAAAAAAGACGGTTTTCTGCCTGCATTTGAGTAAGATGTTCATAAATAATTATGTGTGTGTCGTTGATTCATTCACACAGAGCAGATTAAAATGGATATTTGAAGGCTTCTGCTTTTCCATTAGAGGGAGGACTGAAGCGTAACACAGGATAACTCACATGTCACCTTGTTTCAGTGTGCAAATACTCCATGTAGCAGACAATCAATGTATAATGTAGTGTCCAATAATAACTGTGTCGTATAATAATGGAAATAAAGCCACAGTTTATGTTTTATTTATATAAATTCAAATGTGGCACAGTTGAGGAGGATCTCATCCTGTTTTTTTTCAGTAAACTTCTCACTGAATACAAACTACAGACTCTTCTGTGGTTATTAACTACAAAACACATCATCCTGATCTCTTTCTTTTTGTATTGACTTATATATATTATAATATTTTTATAGACTGAAACATGGTATATGTAGTCAATGTCTGGATTTTCATGTGAAAAGACTTCTTTTCTGTTCATTGAATCATTTATCTTGAAGGCTTTGAAATATGCAGGGAAAAAAAAAAATGTTGAGAGCAAAAGCAGGCAAGATGCCCTCCACCATAACAATATCCAGCTTCTAACCATGGAGATCTTTGGATCTTTCCATTCATGTGAGTACTACAGCTAAATATTCAATATAAAGAATAAAATCAGTCAAAGTTTGCATTTGAATGTTTTACTTATCTGCGTTATGATGTTATATTGGCAAACTTAAGCCTCAAAATCAGGAGTGTTAAACTTATTTTAGTTCAGCAGCCACGTTGTGCCCAACTCCAAGTGTTCCCTTTTGTTCTAGTGGCAAAAAAAAGTATGTTGTTAAAGTATTCATATTTAATGAATCCTATCTTTACAAAAAAAAAAAAAAATCATAAACAACATGATTTTTTTTCTGAAAAAAAGTAAAATCTCAACAATAGTCCATCTCAGTTTATCATTTACACACATCCTACATTACAACATACAGATTGGTTTATCTACAAATACACAAAAACATTCAGTCACAGGTATCAGTAATGCAACAAAAAAATATTTCACTTTATGATCAAAAAGACTGAATAAGCACAAGATTTTTCCATTTTCACATCTGTGCTGTAACCCTGACCACCGACCTGATAGACCACACCATACAACCCCCCACACCCACCCTCCCCATCCGCCAGGTAATATATGCAATTTAAACATTATGTCAGTGGTTCCCACACTGGGGCACTCCAGGTGGTACGCAAAAAATGTATACTCAAAAAGTAGTAACCAAGCAAAATTCCTTCAACCAGTGTTTGAATCAAATTTAAATTTAATTGTATAAACTGAATTCTATATTCAGTAGGTTGGGTTCAATTGTGTTATACCCCCAAAAAAGAAGAGTCTCCCTCATACAAGGATTGTATGAGGGATTTACAATATATTATATAATATTTATCTGTTGTGAAGTTAATAATGTCAGTTTGAGAACAGCCCTTTATTTTGATACCAAAATAAAGTTTTGGTATTTAACACTTTTTTAGTTTTTTGTTATGTTGAGTGCCTATCTGGTCACAATTTTAAGGGTTAATAACAATGTTATGTTTAGAAAGAATATTTCATGAATCAGACACTAATAGTACACGACTGTTTTATTACATCTTTTTTGTTGTTGTTGTTTTCAACACCCAAAACTGCTTTGCACTTTTACTTGGCAGAGAAAAACGTTTCACACGGGATACATCACTGAAAAATGTGGAGAACTACTGCGTTACATCATAAATGTTGTGTTGCACGAACAACATGGTACCACAAGACCAAATTATTTTGTACTGGAGACGATCTTCTCTCTGTTATTTACACCTTGCAAAGTCTTTCAGTGGGCTGGATTAGAGCCTCTAGTAGGTCAGTTTTGGCACAAATTTGATATGTTTAGTACTCGTGAGGCTGACATAATCCAGAGTGAACTGAGACCAACTTGAAACAGATGACTAGCTGCCTCTCAGAAGTGGACCACTGATGTGAATAAACATGTTTTGTTTGTTTGTTCTTATGCAGATCATTGAGATAAAGAGGGATCTCTCTCTCTCTCTCTCTCTCTCTCTTTAACTCCAACATGATCTTAGCGGATGTCTCTCTAACATGAGTCCAGATTTTGCTTGAGGTTTCTGTCTGTTAAAGATGAGATCAGAAAAACCATTGCATATGTCTTTTAAATGCTGTCACCAGACACAGTGCTCAGCTAAAAAGATAATGCAGACAAGGGAAAAAAAGAAAAAAAAAACAATTGCAGATCCTTTTCTTTTGTTCACAAACGCAAACACTCACAGTGGCCTGCATACATCACTTAAAACTGTTACAACTGTCCGATTTTACATTGAATTACATAAAGACAGTATAAGACGCCCTCTTTAAATGAAAACGTTGCGCGTTCTATCGGCTGTCAGCACGTAGAGTTCCGGAGAGCTCTTTCCCATCAGCAGAAACACCTGCTAACGTGACAGCGGTGTTGTTGCAATGTTTTCAATCCTGCCCAGTCTTCACTGATATATTCTCTGTGAATGACCGTCTCACAGATGGCTGCGGCGCTTGAAGGGGGGGTTAGAATTGTTGGTCTGAGTGTTAAAAAAAAAATATCCATTATCATCATACTTGAATGTATTTGCTCATTGAGATGTAGAGTATATTAAATATAAACATGAACTTTCATTTATATCTTAACTCTTTTTTATGCTACCTGCCTTAATTTGTTTATTTACACCTGTGTCCGTGACATAATACTGTTTTATTGTCTACCTGTAGCTGTACATTTTCTGTGGGTACCGACCTGGTGCAGGACCCCACACTGCAGTCCTTTGATTGGTTGAAAGAATTGTCACTTCCCATGCAAGAACAATGATAAAAAAACAACACAAACATGACAAAACTGGGGTCGATGCATGTAACTTAAAAATGTATTTAATTAAAATTCAGTGATGTGACGAGCCAAACATTTCTGCAAAGCATAAAATATTGAACAGCTTTCTCAGTCACACAATTCTTTTGGACTAATGGTAAATGGTAAATGGTAAATGGACCAGTACTTACTTGCTTTTCTAGTCTTTCTGACCACTCAAAGCGCTTTACACTACTGGTGTCATTCACCCATCCACACCACATTCACACACTGATGGCAGAACAATCTATTGAAGGCCATCAGTATTATCTAACACATTCATACGCATTCATATACCACTGAACAACAGTGGGAGCAATTTGGGGTTTAGTGTCTTGCTCAAGGACACTTCGACATGTGACTGCAGGAGCTGGGAATCGAACTCTCGACCTTCCGATTGAGAGGTGACAACTCTACCACTGATCCACAGTCGCCCCAGTCGACTAATGATGTCACTAACACTCTCTGTCTGTCTGTCTGTCTGTCTGTCTGCCCGTCCATATATCAATCTGTCTTTTATGTTGATGCCGAGCACCATAATGAACAGTAGCATTACATCGCACAGTTTAAGTTAATTAAAGCCATACGCCTTGATAACCTGTCATTTTTTATCCCTATTTAAACATTTAACACACGGCTGATGTAGATTACATGTGAGCATCTTTAAATGAAGAAGGAAATGTCTCCTCTCCTCCCTTTGTTTTTTTTCCTTCCAATTTTACATTTTAATGTTGAGAAATTGTCAGAAAATGATTCATGACAGAGTATTTTTAGATACTTTGAGTGCATGTGGAGGTAATCAATATCACTTTTGTCAGCTTTGCTCAAACCTTTTTCTTTATGACTCATTTCTATCCTCTGTGTGTGTGTATGTGAGTGTGTGTCTGTGTGCATTTCGCTGTCTTCATGTAATCAGCCCACCCAGACAGGTGTTTTGTTTTTTTTTTTTCCCCCACAGGTGATCATCACGTGAGCTCAGCCCACATTGTGCTGATGAATATCCATTAAAGAGGCGTTCAGAATGCGGCGCTGGTTGCTTACAGTAGACAGACGTGTTCATCAGCAGTCAGAGTTTAGTGAACACATTTACACCAAAGTGACAGGCTTTGTAATCACAAAGCATATTTTATTTGTGGGTGTGGATCTGAAGTACCTGTGAATCAGGAAAGAGTGTGTGAATTGCTGTGTGTGTGTGTGTGTGTGTGTGTGTGTGTGTGTGTGTGTGTGTGTGTGTGTGTGTGTGTAGTGCGTGTTTGGCAGAAATGATTGTCAGCGCCTGTTTGAAAACACACTTTGTCTTTTAGAGGCTCTAAAAACATGCCCTGTACCACTGAAAAGGCTTTTTTTTCCCCTCAACGAGCCACCAGATATGACATAATGGGTCTTAATTAAGTGCACACACACACACACACACACACACACACACACACACACACACACACACACACACACACACACACACACTGCCCACAGGAATAAATGACAGGCAGCTACAGCTTGTTTTTGTGGTATGATTGTGCCCGTGTGTATGTATGTGTGTGTGTGTGTGTGTGTGTGTGTGTGTGTGTGTGTGTGTGTGTGCGTGTGTGTGTGTGTGGTTCAGTAAATGTGAAAATTATCCATCTGTTGAAACAAAAACCAAATCCTGTAGCCACCTGAGTCCAATTTTTTACATAACTACCATCGACCTCCACCATCACCTCAGTAAAACAAACACACACACACAAACACACACACACACACACACACACACACACACACACACACAGACACACGTTAACACAGATTGCATATCTGTGTTAATGTGTGTCTCCAGACCCAGCAGTCATTTCATGTAGAAACAATTTTCTTCCACAAACCACAGCTTTGGGTGAGTGTTATTATCACTCTTATTTGACTCTGGAGTGAACACAGTTCTCATTTCAGTCTGATTGCTGGAAAAAGTCCATTCCACTTTGCTGTGTTACCATTTCATTCAGTGATGCAGGAACATGCGGTGTAAGAATTTGATGTAAGTGTACAGCAGAATGTCAACAGTAATATGCTGTATTTTGGTATCACAGCATAAAACTGTTGAGAAAATGCATTCTGGGAATATCAACACTTGTCTTTGGTCCCAACAGTCAAATACTCCCAATTACAGTCATTTAAAGTTCACAGCTGAGGAACACTGTCAGTGGTCTCTCGCTGCACATCGTTCTCTCTTCACTCACAGTTGTAATTTATGTTATGTTGCATTCACAAAGGCTCTTACATGGGCTGAGAGTTGTGCCACCAGAAACTAATTTGAATTATGATACTGAGTTTGAAAAGCATGATCTGGAACTGAATTTGATATTTTGAAGTTGAATTTGTTTTTACGGAAATTTAACCTACTTGAAAATTCAACTCTCTTTATTCCTTGAATTCAAAAGTTATATATATATATATATATATATATATATATATATATATATATATATATATATATATATATATATATACATATATATATATACATATATATATATATATATATATATATATATATATATATATATATATATATATATATATATATATAAAATTAAATTCAGATTCAGTTTTACAATTCAATTTCAGTTCAGCGTGGCACAACCTTTGTCAGTAATTGAGTACTTATCCACTGAAATCCTCTTCACGTCTGCTTCTAACGTCAGTTAAATTCTTGTGACATGATCATTTTTGTGACTTCACTACAGAACTAAATACATGTGGCAGTGGAAATCTGTGTTTAGGTGGGGGTATGTGTCATTATTTTTGAGAAGAATGAGCAGTTTAACTTTTCTGAACATTAACATCTGTCAATAAATGAACAGTAGATGTAGTTTATTTTCTTAATTGTAGTGTCTTATTGACAGAAATTATGCTATTCCCAGGTTCAGGTGAGTCAAGCATTTGGCTTTTTGTCTGTTCTACACAGACAACAGGTTCGCAAAAAAGGCTCTTTTTTTTTTTTTCTCCATGTGCGATAAAGAAAGTGCAGCACATTGATCACCGCCCCACTAAGCTCTGTGTCACAGGCCACTGGACACACACCCCTCCCCTGCTGCAGAGTGTGTAAGAAAGGGCCGGTGATCGGTGGTGAGAGAGGAACTTGATGCAAACTGAAAAAGACAAGAGACACAAGTGAACCCAATAAAACAGGAAGTGGCGACAGAAAAAAATGAAGTAATGAAAGAAACATAACAGACTGGTGGTCCTGATACATGTTACTACTCTGTACCCAGAGGTAGATCTGTTGTGTGGAAAAATGATGGTATTGACTTTGATGTGCAGTCACAAATCAACAGTAAAATGAGAGCACGCAGGGCATGACGATACATCAATAATTAAATAAATATGTAAATAAGTAAAGAAAGAAAAACAATTCATGATACAAGAGTACTCTGACTCCACCAATCGTAACTTAAATAAAAGACAAACATTAAATGAGACACATGACTAAACGCCACATACCAAGCTGCTGGTCATTAGTTTATTAACAGCTTAAATTTCATACATAGTTAATATGCACTGAAATAACACTGACTAGAAAATCTCATTTGAACCACGCCAGCACGTGTTAGTGTGCTTATTGAAACGCTGTTAGCATGACCACATGCATGATCTGGAGGAAAGTCATTAACTGTTATATCTGTGAAATGCAATGTTAGCACATAGTGAAAAGATATGAACACTGTCATGACCGTTTACATACCTGACAACTGTTGACTTTAAAAGACATGAGGTAGTTTTTCAGCCATTCTCCAACGTACTTGGATCCCTCTTGGTTATGTGCAATGAGTCAGGGTTAGTGCATGCTGGTGAAATGTACAGGCAGAACAGCAGGACGGGATTTGATTGGTTTAATAAATTGGATCCTAAACACTAGGATTGGTTGGTGTTTTCCCAGGTTTCCTCCTGCTGTAGACAGCAGATATTTTTCACTCTGTTTTAAGAATACATCATGAATTGATTGACATCAGGACATAAAGATCATTTCAACCAGGATAATAAAAAGTCTATCTGAATCTGATTACCAACACTGACTTTAACTCTGGGACAAGCACATCCCACACCTCTCTCGGAAAACTCTCAGAAAACCCACAACCACCCATCGCGGGTGATGCATTCACTGAAGCTTGTAATTCTCAAACACAAAATAACCCATATTAACAGCAACACATTCCCATTATTTAACACAAACAACCCACTGTGTTGGTTACA
Organism: Labroides dimidiatus; assembly: GCA_030710495.1. Taxonomy (NCBI): domain Eukaryota; kingdom Metazoa; phylum Chordata; class Actinopteri; order Labriformes; family Labridae; genus Labroides; species Labroides dimidiatus. The sequence continues at coordinate 29,339,419 of CM061150.1, read as the reverse complement.
GTATCAACATGAAAAACTGGGAGTGTTGGCAGGTATGTTGTTGTGTCAATGCAACAGTGGTCTCAGCTTCTGGTTCCAGCGGCGCGAGATCGGAACTCCACCCCCTCACTGGCTTTGAAGGACTAAGTAATCAATCATGGGTGACGTTTGTCACTCGGAGCCATAGCTCAGCATGAGAAATCAGAGATGTGGTGTGAGAGTGTTTGTGAAGGCAATGAAATGCATGTGTCTCACGGCCAATGTGTGAGTGTTGGCAGCGGTGTATCAAGCTCTAAATATACTTAAGTCCATGTACCAGCTCACAGAGCTTGCTTAAGGAGCTCTGGAGTAGCAGAGAGAATATATACTTTCCAAATGTACTGTATCGGAGTTGACCCGTCATTCTCACAGGTTTTTGTTTTTTCCCAAATGTTACAGATGGACTGAAAGTTTTCTTTTTCTTTCTTGTTCTTTGTTTTCCCTCTTTGCTATCAAGTTATTGTAACTTTGTTTTCACCGGTATAAGAGATAAAGAAGACAAACTTTCTGTGGGAGGTAAAAATTGGCATTTGAATACTCTGTGCGTATGCGTGTGTGTATGTGTGTGTTCCTGCATGTATGTGTGAGTGCATGTGTGTGGGAGGCCTGGCACGGCACTGTGCACGCTGCAGCGCCTGTGCGGTGCGTAGAAGGGCACACAGCCTCAGAGAAGTGGAGCTCTTTTTTGTAAAATATGCTAAATTTTGTGCATATTCCAAATCTTTGTTCAGTCTTTTGGGTTGGGTGAGGCGCAGTGAGACTCATTAGAAAACATTTAATTTCCCTTCCTGGAATAAATTTTCACAACCCAAAGATTTCACACTCTAGCTCTCAGAGAATGAACCGAGATGAGGGAGGAACATGAACCTCTCTCCAAATTTCTGTTCAGAGCCTCGAGAAAAAACAACAACACTTTGTTTACCCAGCTGTACTCATTGTGTTGAGTTATTAAACGCTGAAGAAAAGTGCTTCACAGAGAGCAGAAGTCAAATGTTCATTAACAGGATGCTTCGTTTTGTGTAGGATCTGACTGCTTATGGGGTCATGGGTGATAAAAATGTCTGAAGACACCTCTGAAATGATCTTTCCGTCAATGCTGGCAGCTCCATTAAAATGGATCCATCCTGTCCCTTTAGGGCCCTTTGGGGAATTTGTTGGAAGAGTATGATTAACTCTAAAGTAAAAGCAGAGGCTTATTTCACATTTAAAGCTAATGTAAGGAAATTCTTTGTTATGTTGATATTAGAAATCCCTGTGGTCATCCTCAATCTTTGCTGTTCTGTGATGTGTAATGTCATTGTGCCTCCTTTACATGTAAAACATATAGGTGTTCAGCGCCGGTCACCTCATTTCAAAGTGACACAGAGAGCTACGTAATACACCTTTAAAATGACTCAATAGAAACTGTCAGACCTGCTCTTGATGATGTTGTTTCCTGGTTGTCCATACACTGGAGTCAGGGTTCATGTCTGTATCACAGCTCTTTACTGCTGCTTTAACCCTTGCATATGCATAAGTGGGTCAAAAATGACCCGGTGAGGTTGTTTTCTGCCATATATTTTTTAAATTAAAAATTGTTATAATTTCATTTTGCAGATTTTCCTCAAAAACATGTTTTTGGTACAATTTCATTAACACTCTTACGTTCTCTCTTATACTTTTTAAGACTTTTTAACATTTGTTTAACTACCAAAGCTTCCATAAGTGGGTCAAAAATGACTAAAATGACAAAAAAATGGCATGAAAACCACATGTATTCTTACATTCTTGTATAAATGGGTCAGTTTTGACCCACTTATGGAAGAGTGTAGAGTTCAGTCACTCATGTGTCAAAGGGTTAAAGGCACAGTGAGGAGTTTCCACCTTTCATTGAGTCTGGTGACCCTTCCTCACAAAATGAGTGTTTTTTGGTCTTAAGACTACATTTCCCATGAGCATCCTTCACTCACTGTCATAAAGGTGGGGCTCTTGCCAAACAAATTCAGATCTCCTGATCTGTAAAAAATGCAGTTTAACAAATTCCTGTTCCCTCTCTCTGTTTCTCTCTCTGTGCGCGCGTATACTTTGGTCAGCTGTTTTCTGGATGCTTCTAAAGGACCTGTTTATGGCTGCTTGGTGTTCTGATGCATGCTTTGCTTTATGAGCCTTGTAGATGTAGTCCTTCCTGGGTTCCTTTATTAATTCAGCCCTCTCTGCTTCTCTGCCCACTCAGGGTCAGGAGAGAGTCTCTGCCCCAAGTGGAGGAGTTTAAGTATCTTGGGGTCTTGTTCATGAGTGAGGGGGAAAAAAGCGTGGGAGATCGTGACAGACAGATCGTGACAGACAGATCGTGGTGTCGTCAGCAGTGATGCGGATGCTTTAGTCTGTTGTGGTGAAGAGGGAATTGAGCCAAAAAGCAAGGCTCTCAATTTACTGTTCAATCTATGTTCCAACCCTCACCTATGGTCATGAACTGTGGGTAGAGACCGAAAGGACAAGATCGTGAATACCAGCTGCTGAAATGAGCTTCTTCCGCAGGGTGTCTTGGCTCAGCCTTAGAGATAGGGTTCGGAGCACGGATATCCAGGAGAGGCTCGGAGTAGAGCCCCTGCTCCTCCACATCGAGAGGAGTCAGAGGAGGTGGTCCCAGACGCCTCCCTGGGGAGGTGTTTTGGGCATGTCCAGCTGGGAGGAGACCCCGGGGTAGACCCAGGACTCGATGGAGAGATTATATTTCTCAGCTGGCCTGGTAACGCATTGGTATCCTCCCAGAGGAGCTGATGAAAGTGCCAGGGGACAGGGGCCACTGGTCTTTGATGAAGACATTGCTGCTCCTGTGACCCGGACCCAGGTAAGAGGTAGAAGATGGATGGATGCATGCTTCCTGTTTGCCATCCATGTTTCATGTTTGTTTGACATGTGTGTCCTGCATGCTTAAAGTATTTTTTTAAACATTTGTGTGAAGCTGCTTCCTGCTTGTCTTGCATGCTTCATAAGATTCATGGCAATAGCTACTTACCTATATGCTCTGATACTCTCATTTTTTAGTTATGTTAAACTACAAGATGTTATTTAAAGTCTTTTTTATTGTGTATATATGTGTTAGCACAAAAAAAAGTTAGCACAAAAAGTAGGGAGATTTGTGTTTGCTAGGTGATTTCTTTGCTGTTAATAGGCTTTACAACAGTATAAGATTTGTTTGCTTGAAGAATGTTTTTATTTTCTCTCCACACCTGTTTGGAACATTCCACAGGTGAACAGGTTCATTGGAAACAGGTGAGTGTCATGATTGAGTATAAAAGGAGCATCATCAAAAGGCTCAGTTGTTCACAAGCAAGGATAGGGCAAGGTTCATCACTTTGTAAACAACTGCGTGAGTAAATAGTTTAAGAACAATGTTTCTCAATGTACAATTGCAAAGAATTGATGGATTTGATCATCTACAGTCCATAATGTCATCAAAAGATTCAGAGAATCTGGAGAAATCTCTGCACGTGAGCAGTAAGGCTGAAAACCAACATTGAATGCCCTTGACCTTTGACCCCTCAGGCAGCACTGCATTAAAAACCAACGTCATTGTGTAAAGGATATTACCACGTGGGCTCAGGAAGACTTCAGAAAACCATTGTCAGTTAACACAGTTCATCACTACATCTACAAGTGACAGTTCAAACTCTACCATGCAAAGACAAAGACATATATCAACAACACCCAGAAACACCGCCGGCTTCTCTGGACCCGAGCTCATCTGAGATGGACTGACACAAAGTGGAAAAGTGTGCTGTGGTCTGACGAGTCCACATTTCAAACTGTTTTTGGAAATCATGGACGTGGTGTCCTCCAGGTCAAAGAGGAAAAGGACAATCTGGATTGTTCTCAGGTCAAAGTCTCAAAGCCAGCATCTGTGATGGTATGGGGGTGTGTTAGTGCCCATGGCATGGCTAACTTGACCATCTGTGAAGGCTCCATTAATGCTGAAAGGTACATACAGGTTTTGGAGCAACATATGCTGCCATCCAAGCCACGTCTTTTTCAGGGACGTCCCTGCTTATTTCAGCAAGATAATGACAAGACACATTCTGCACCTGTTACAACAGCGTGGCTTCATAGTAAAAGAGTGCAGGTACTAGACTGGCCTGCCTGCAGTCCAGACCTGTCTTCCATTGAAAATGTGTGGAGCATTATGAAGCACAAAATACAACAACAGAGACCCCGGACTGTTGATCAACTGAAGTTGTTCATCAATCAAGAATGGTAAAGAATTCCACCTCCAAAGCTTCAACAATTAGTGTCCTCAGTTCACAAACACTTATTGAGTGTTGTTCAAAGGAAAGGTGATGAACACAGTGGGAAACATGACCCTACTGCAGGCACCAAATCATTTGCAAATCATTGTTTTCTGTTTTTATTTATGTTTTACACAAAGTCCCAACTTCATTGGAACTGGGGTTGCTGGCACAAAAATTAAATCCTGTTCATAGTCATTTTGCTCTAACACAAAAAGTCATGTAACATAAAGAGTCGCACCTTAAGGCTCTAACAAAGTGCCTGGAAATCTGAATCCAACAAATCGTAATACTTGCTCACACCACACAGTACAAGACAAAAATAAATGTGCAACATTACGCAAAGGAATAAGTGACTCGGGTCTTTTCTAAGAATACAAAGCTTTTATCTCAAACTGACAACTTTCTTTTCTTTTCTTTTCTTTTCTTTTCAAGCCCCAACAGAAAAAAAATGAAATAAAATAAAAAGGAAGCAGACATCAAACGTTGTCCTCCTTTTACTGAGATATAAGCCTTTGAGTTTCCAGGCTCAGTAATAACATCCAATGCTTAACAAATCACAGCAAATGTTCGAAAAAATTTACAACAGGAAAATGCTCAGACCTGTGGAGTTATGAAAGACGCCAGATTTCATTCATGTAAGATGGTAAACATGCCAGATGACGACTCCTACATGAGTGCTGACAATTTCATCATGACATTTTGGTTATGGAGGATTTTTAATGGGAGATCGGTGCTAAGTGATAGACTGGTGACCTGTCCAGAGTGTACCCTGCCTCATGCCAAATGCATGCTGGGATAGACTCCAGCCAAACGCCAACCTCATCAGCATAATGAGTAATGAGGCTGAATGGATCAGGTCAGATTTTTGTGTCTTATTACTCAATTTCTCAAACTGTGTTTTCAGAGTTGTTTATTGTTAACTTTTCCTCCATGTGTTGAAATCTGAGCAGCGTGGTGACTGAAGGGACCAAAAGAGCAAAGGGGAGAAAAGCTGCCGAACGCTGTGTGACGTACCTGCAGACTGAGTGGCTTCACCTTTTGCTCTCAGTTGCTCATTTCTGTTTTGGCTCTTTCCCTGACCTGGCCACGGAGGTCAACCAACAGGCCGAAGCATCAGGAGCCCTTTCAGGACCTCTGATGGCAAATTGGACGCTGCCTGTAAACAACACACAGCTGTGTCTGAAATCTTCCCTCACATTCTCTCCTGTGCTGTTCACTTCATAACAAACACTCCTAAAATAACTCAGTGGAAGGTAGTCGTAGTGAGCAATCGGTTTGTGTTATTAGTGATGGCACGTTGTGTCTTCATTCAACAAGTTCAGTTAAAAAATAGACATAAAAAGAGGTCTGACTCTTGATATATATTTCTTTGAATTTCTGGAGCTTACATCTCGGAGATTCAGGAGAGTCCAAAATGTTTCAGCGACATCATGACAGAGAGACGAGGAAAGATGATTGTGTAAAAATGTGGTGAGAATGAGTACAGTGAACTAGAGGGAGTAAGACGTGAGAGAAGGAGAGAGTCCTCGTATGAGGCGTTCACCTTTGCTCGAAGAAAGCTCATTTTCCTCCACTGATGTCCACCCCCATCCATCACTCTCCTCCTCCTCCTCCTCCCCCCCTCATCTCCTCCTCTGCTCCTTGTGTCTGTTCTCGCTCTGATTAATGAGCGGAGCCCCGGCTGAACCTATTAACAATGTGTAATACCGCTCAGTCTGCAAATAGCCTGCACTGTCCAGACCTACTTTACACACTTCTCAAGGTAGTGGTGGCCTATTAGGCCGCTCTCAGACTGTGCCGTGTTGCCTCTCTCTGGATCTCTGCCTCTGTAACTCCCTCTCTCCTTTCCTTTTCTTATCCTTTCTTTTCTTTCTCTGTATCTATTTCTGCCCTTCTTGCCTCCCATCATGTCTTTCGGTGCCTCCTCCTCCCTGGCTGATTTCCTCATCCCTCTTGGTGTCAGTTATTTTTCTCTCTCTTCTCCAGTTATCCTTGGCCCTATTAGGATGGTCAAGTTGGGAGATTAATCGGCCTGAAAACCACATCAATCATTCAAATAAAAACCCTTCTTGTACAAGTGGACCTCTCAACCCAGTTTTCTTCTTCTTCTTCACTTTAAGCAAGACTTGCAACACGTTTGTACCCATGTTGATATCCTGAGTATGACTTACAGCTACAGTATTTCTTATTTTCATTTAAATCTTTTATTGTGCAGCTGAGCATGCATGCTTTTTTCTACAGGGGCAGTTCTTAAACTAAGTTTCACACTGTGCTATTAAAATTATTAAACAAAATAATCAAAGATTTTATTTTTAAAAAAACTTTAAAAATGTGTGCGAGTTTGGGGGAGAATTTGTTGTCTTTTGTCTGCTGGATAAAGCCAGGTGGGTCTTCAAGGGCAGATTACCTGCTGTATTTGACTGCAAACTTCAACTTTTAGCCTCAGTCTGATCTTCAGAAAATGCACTAAGTCCAGAGGAGAGTCAAAAAAGGAGCAGGAGTCAGCAAGCGGAGACCACGGGTTTATTGAGCTTTGACAGTGCACCATCAAAAACTGAAAAATACGGTCTGTGCATCAACTTTTATACTTTTTAAAGTAGGTGTCTTTTGTCTTGAAAATCAGTTTTTGGGCAGCCCTTATCTTCTTACAAACCTCTGATTGGCAGATTTTGTTATGGTGTGATTTGGTTGTCTTCAGATGTAAGGTGTTTGCTACTGTTCAACACGTTTATCACTTAAGCACAGGGTTACAACTCTGGAAGATCCCCGACTGTCTCTGCTGTCTTTTCAGGGACAGAGGCAGCTGCAACAACTTTAGAAGGGTCAAACATGGGGCCCAATCTGAGGCCTTTTTTATTCAGAATACACTGGCTTTAGATCTTTATTAGTAAAGTATATGCATATAATGTATGTAAATATATCTTGCAATGAGTGTGTGAAAATTATAATGGCACTATATGTTGATGTAATAGGTGTGTGGAAATGTGTGGACAGACAAATGTCCATAAGCAAAATTTTCCATCAATATACATTACATTTAAAGCCTTAGTAAAGTTCATTATTGTCACTGAGGTCTGTTATTGTAATTAAACCATACATAAGCCAGTTTTAATGAACACTTTTTAATATATATCTTGAAAAGCAAGGTTAGTGCCATGAATCTGGCATCTGGCATGTCCCTCGGGTAAGTAGTAATGGTTTAGTGACATATTTTGAATTTGAACTAATATTTTTCTCTTGTTTTAAACATCATAATACAAAGTAAAGTGTTATAGTTATTTAGTATAATACTTAAAACACAAAAACATCTACTTATAATTAAAAAAAGTTCACAAAAAATAGCTGTCCCTTGATTTCATCTCACTGGTGTTACGACTTGTGAAAACCTTTATTCAAAGAACTGCTGCATCCCTGCAAAAATCTTCTCTGGGCAAGAGGTCATTGGAGGCATGTTTAGTTTAAAGATCACATGTCAACTCAGCAGTTTCTCTCCATTTGTTGACAGTTTTAAGAATTAACTGGTAATTTCATGTGAAGATTTAAAATGTGTCACTAAAGGGAAACGGAAATTTGATGAAAATAATTGATCGAATTGAATGATTAGCTGATGTATTTATAAGTAAAGAAGTTTGGTTTCGCCTGAAATGTCCACCCTCTTGATTAGGCCATGTTTTTTTTATGTAGATTTGTCACTGGTGTTACTGTCCTGGTTAGAAACAGCAGTGACCAGTAGGTAAAACCACTCACTTCAATGAAACAAATCATTAAATGTGAAATTATTTTGAAGTGAAATACTTATGAAGTTCATTAAAAAAATATTTAAAATCTTTTGTGACATTTCCTCCACATTGTGTCACTGGTGTTACAGTGCATCACTTGTGTTACTGTATGGTGTATTGGTGTTCTGGTGTCAGAGTTGTCTGGTTTATATGAAAATGTTTCAACATTCATTAGTTAACATTTAAAGGATATGATATTTCACATTTGAAGACTCAATGCCAATTTATTCCAAAAGTATGTTAAAAAAAAACAAAAAAAAATGAATGACAGAAATCGCAAAATGTCACATTATAATACTGTACATGTACATATTTAAACTAAATTATTTCTTGTTTTAAAAAAAGTCTCAATAATGTTATTCACCTTTTCTTTCTTTGATTATATATGCAAATTAAAATGTCAAATTACATCCAAAGAAGCCTGAATTCTCATCTAAAACATCGGTAACACCAGTGACAAAAGGGCAGAAAAAGCATTTTTTTAATGTGATATAATAAAAATGTTAAAATAGAATGAACGTTAATTTATGTTGATTTACAATGTTAAATGGTTACATGTTATGACACTATGTTTTATTAGTTAAAAAAGATTACAAATGAAACATGAAATTGCATTTCAAAAAGCCACCATTTTTATAGAATGGGTCGATTGTGAAGTTGCTCAGATTTCTCAATGATAACTTTCACTAGAACAGTTTACAGAAATTATAAAAGTAAATGAAAAAGTCAGTCGGGTCCAAAATAAACCCCCGCAAGTCCACTTTGAAGCTAAGTACCCATTTGGGGAGCATATTTCAGAGATGTACTCTTCACACAGCTGGTACATGTTCACTCATCTGTCACTTTATCAGGTACACCTGGTTCGTACCCAGCTCAACAGCGCCCTCTTGGTGTAAGACTCCTTGGTATTTATTGATTACTTGTTTTAACATCATGTTTGAACATGTATTAATTAGATTTTTTTTTTTTTTTTTTTTAATGCTCACCATTACTAGTGAAGGTGGAGAATAAAGAAGAGAATAAGTTGACAACCTAGCTAGAATACTTATTAAAGGGTTAAATATTAAAACTTGATAGGGTGTCAGCCTGTACCCCGAGGTGTCCTCCGACGTTGCTTTTTTAGTTTTGGCCCTGTGAGTACTGGGGAGGCTGTTGAACTCATAGGTTGGCTGTGGACTTTAAACCAGGCTCAGTTGGTAACAAGGGGCCCAAAGTGAGCCAATAAGTCACTAAAATCACCTTTATTACCCATCCTGACGCTCAGTTTGAACTTCAGCAGCTCGTCTTCTTCATGACTACATGACTGAATGCACTGAGTTTCTGCCGTGTGATTGGCTGATTAGATATCTGTGTTAACGAGCAGCTTTACAGATGTTCCTGATGAAGTGGACGGTGAGTGTAGCCAAACAGCCCTGCAATTAAGAGTGATCATACCAAGCTTTCTAGCACTTTTAGCTGCAGCTTCCAGGGATTTGAGATCGATGTTCTGTGTCAGGCTACAGTTACAATTTTGTTTTCAAGGAGCTTGATGTATTTCTGTTTTCTCTTTCAGAGATGATGCTAATTTAATGAGTTACTCTCTTCTTTTCATGCCCCTCCTCCTCCTCCTCACCGTAAAGGACACACACTGATGATCCCAGAGGAAAAAAGAAGGAAAAAAAAAAGAAAGAAAATCACACTGGTATCATGTTTTCTGGTCCATGTGGGTTCGAATTAATGTTTGTGTGTCTCTCCATCAAACTGAAAGTGCTGTGCTGAGGTGAACTGGAATGAATCATACTTTTTGTCATACATACTCAAACCACTCATACGAGTGCGATGTTCAAAGTGTTGAGAGCTTTGATGATAGTGGCCTTCAACAACACACACACACACACACACACACACACACACACACACACACACACACACACACACACACACACAGAGAACAAATCTCCAAGGCTTATGTTTTACAGACTCAGAAAAAGATGAATTTTGTTACACTGAAATTCAAAGGAAACCTCTCGAAACCTTCAGTAACTCAGCTGAACATGAGTTCAGATTGGAGGGTAAGCCATGCCACCCCTGGATCCAGCAGTGTATTAAAACCTTCCCCTCTCAAACCATCCTGTCATATTGTTTTACAAAGGCATCAGTTTAAGCCTCTGTGATTCGCTGAGTCACCTCAGAATCAGACACAGTTTCAGAGACAGCTGCAGTGAGCGGATCAGCAGCAGTCCTTCACAATCTTCTCCTCTTACAGGCGACTGAAGATTTGTAACAGTCACATTAGAGGCCTCTGTCCTTGAAGTGGAATGAGCCGAGGAATGGTTGGATACAAAGAGAGGAACAAGTGTGAAGTGAAGGTTGTACAGTGTGTAGCGAGAGACTGAGAGACGCACCTGTTATTGTTTTATGTTCTTAAACATGATTGAAGAAAAGGCGTACAGCTCACGCTGCACATTTCCCCGTCAGTTAGCTGTGTCAGTGGTGTTTACACAGCTGTGTATTTCAGTGTGGGATCTGAAAATGGATTGTAAGTATGGGGTCTTGTTACTGTCAAAAAATTTGTGTACACACAGATGCAATCATGCATATATTTAAAATGTATGCATGCTAGTCTACAGCTGTGCATAAATAAAACATTTGTAGACTGTTTGAATCAAATCATACGCATAATAATAATACATGTGTATTTTCTGTGAGAATAAAATCTATGGAGTTAGCACTTAATAAAATTGGTTGTGATTAGGAATCTGAAAACTGAGACATAACTGTCAAAACTACGTCACGAGGTAACAGGTATACATCACGTGGAAAACATAGATTTTTCACACTGTGCATGCGTCATAAGACTGAGTGTTGTTTTGATTGCATGGCAGAATGAACAGGACTGAACGGAATCAGGAGAAGTTTAACTATTTTGACATTTTAATATATTTTATTTTGTTCAGCTAACAGTAAGACTACCACCCCTAATAATAATAATAATAATAATAATAATAATAATAATAATAATTATTATTATTATTATTATTATTATTATTATTATTATTATTAATATTATTATTAATATTATTATTGATAATAAAAGTACTAATACTACTACTACTACTACTACTACTACTACTAATAATAATAATAATAATAATAATAATAATAACATTAAACATTATTTTATCCCATATTTCAAAGAAGTGAAGTTATATGCATGAAAATAAAGCAAAAAAGAAACATAATATGATAACTGAAAATGTATTTATTAAAAAAAAACAAAAAAAACCCTGCTTGTGGAGTCATCATTACAATACTTCCACTACTACTACTACTACTACTACTACTACTACTACTACTACTACTACTACTACTAATAATAATAATAATAATAATAATAATAATAATAATAATAATAATAATAATAATAAAAACAAAAAGACAAGGAAAGATAAAAAAAAATAAATAATTCAAACAAGTTAAAAGACCAAAACATTCAACAGATAAAAGGAAATTTAAAAAAAAAAATGTCAAAAGAACAAAATCACCAAAGATAAAAGGTGAAAACATCCAAAGATTAAAGATTCTGTCTGAAATAGGCCTGAAATTAAATCCAATCAGCTCTCCAAGGACTGAAACATGCTCTGATGAGATAACAGTCCAGATAAAGCTCATCTATGAAAATGTGTTTTAAAGAGAGGATGAAGAAATTACCATTCATGTCTCTCTTTGGGGAGGCTGTTTCATAGAGTTTTGGCACTGACTAAAAAAAGTGTGTTTGTCATCTTTGGTCCTTAACTTTGACTGTGGACCAAAGATGATCCTGGCCTGAAGATCCCGGGTTACAGCATGAATGGAGCGAGGAGAAACAGATACTGCAATATTATAGTGTGCTTGAAAAATACAATAAATCTTAAAATCAATTGAAAATGTACAGAGAGATAATGCACAGAATCCAAAGCAGCAGTGAAGTGGTCTCTCTTTTTACTTCTGTTGAGGAGGCAGCTGCTCCTGATGCTTGATGTCTTAGCATCAGGAGGGAAAGTGTCACTTGAGATTTGAAACAAGGAGTGAGTTTCACGTCTTAATTTTAAATTTGTATTATGCAACAGTCAACTTTGAACATGCTGTGACAGCAGACTTATATTTAATTCATGGAACTTTTGTACTTCTGTTAAAGAGGGGGTATTCTGCTTTCTCATATTTTAAACATGGATAGAAAGTAACAGTGCTGGATGTTCAGACTAAACGTGTGCAGATTTTCAAACCTTTAAATATTCATGTGTTGTAGAAATCCCTGAATCTGTAAACTTATCAAAATGCTCTGTTCTTATTATTATTATTATTATTATTATTATTAATAATAATAATAATAATAATAATAATAATAATAATAATAATAATAATAATAATAATAATAATAATAATAATAGCACAGGATCTTCACAAGACTTGCTGAAGTGATGAGGTCATCAGATAAGGGTCTTCTAACTCGTGCTCATGACATTTTGACATGTTGGAGGTGCGGGCCTCAAACACCAAGATCTCCCCTTGACAGGCCTCCATAGGGCTGGCCAACCAGAGGCAGTGGGTTTGTGTAGCGGGGAGCCTTAAAGAGATAGCAGCTAAAACAAAGTGTATCAGACAGAGGCTGAAATAAGGGTTTTCTAAAACACTAGTTTACAAAAATAGGGATTTTTTTCAAATCATGTAAAAGCTGCTACAGGGACACCAGAGGGACAGTTTAATGACTAGAAATAAAGGCGTAATACCCCTTCTGTAAGCTTGTCTCCAATACACCATATACTGCACAATAAATAGCAGAGGATGTTTCATACACTTATCTTCTAACCATATAAGAACCACTGGAACAACTCAAGTAAAATATGAATAATTATATAGATGACTCTTTGTGTTATATGATGGTTTCCTGGAGCCAAGCCAACATCACAATAAAGAAATGTTTCTGCGCTGGGTCATTAACATAAAAAGCAGGACGTGTTCAGTGCTGCAGTGTGAATCCCCCACAGAGCTTCATGTCGAGAGGCCACAGAAGGGGACAGGAAGCTTTTGAGAAGGTGCACAAGGAAAAGTCACGGCTCACCAATGAGTAAATGTGTAGAAGTGCTGGTTTGCACGTGTTAACAGAAGGCGCTCAAGCTGCTGGCTCTTTCAGGCTTCGCTCAGGCGGATATCTCTGATTAAGGGCGTGCAAATTCAAATGTATCTGCAGAAGGAAGGTTTTTATTTCACCCAGTTTTCTCTGTCAAATTCCACGTTTCCTCACCTTTTCTCTTAATATATTTTCTCATAAACTAGTGAGACCTGTCAAGATGCCAAGATATTTTTTGTTTACTTGCCGTGGAAACTGAATTAGATACCTTGAAGTAAAGTGATGTCTCCTCTTCTTGCAGCTGTAATAGCTTTTATTTTGTTAAGCTTCGGGAGAGGAATGACATTCCTCGCTGAGTTGTTTCGGATGTCGTTTACTGAATGCAAACTAAGCGACCTGCAGTGTTGCAGGGGTTTGGAGAGCACACACACACACACACACACACAGAGCGTATGGAAGTTCCTCCATGCTGTATGCCGTATTAAGAAGCACTCCTAATGTCCTGGAGGCCCAACGCTCTCTGCATACAGACTGCATGTGGCTGCTCATATAACACCCTGTGGGAACATTATGTTAAAGTCGTGCAGGCCAGGACCCATGTGATGTCTTCCAATGCTTTGTCTCAGCGACGTTCAGCCCTGTTTAATGTTTCATTCACAGTCAGGCAACACACAGACTCCACAGGGCGCCGAGAAGACGAGCAAGACGAAGAATATGAAGAAAGGAAGCAAAGGAAAAAAAAAACAACAACTGGTGAGATGGTGGAGAGGAGGAAACGACAATTTAAGGAAATATGTAAGCGCATGAAACTACTGTTCAGAAGGGTGTGAAAAGGGAGAGAGAGAGATTCAGCGAGACGGATACAAAAAGACGTAGAAAAAGGAACAGTAGGGTACCACAGTTCTGCTGGTAATCTTACCCGGAGGATGGTTTGATTCCTGAAAATGGAGCTTTAGGAAATGTGACAATTTGACAGTCGCCTGGGGTGAGCAGTTGGGATGGCCACACTTTCTGTGAGAGGGCCTTCGCTTTTCCTTTCCGGATCAAAACGAGAGGACCTGTTAACCAATTATATAAGCTCGCAGCACCGAGAGAAAGCCCGGCACAGATACACAGGACGTCCACTTCCAAAATAAAGCACAACACGAAGAGCTGAAATTGAGGAAAATTGGCCACAAAACTGTCAGGAAGGATTCCTCAGATATGTTCCCATCTCTTTCTGTCTCACTTGATATCGCGGGTGAACTAAATATAATGGGCCTCTGAGTGGAATTGGGTTGCAGTCTTTGTACATCTACAGCGTGTAATCATCTAATTGGACTGCACTCTGGTGTATTTCTAACCTCTTACTTTTTCAATCTAACTGCTGACCCAAAAACACACTTTCCGCTCTACATGAGAACATTTAAGAAATATGCCACAAGTAGCAAACTGTCAGGTCAACAGTTAGAGGACGAGACTGGGAGTCTTTTTCTGAGAAACACTGTTTGTCAAACTCACAGACTATCAGCTGGTCTGGTGTGCTCAGACATGCAACCCGGGGTAACACAGCCGTGGTTCCGTTAAAAGGAGACACAATGGGATTACAGCCAATCAGCAGAAGAAGAGTTTGTGCACTGAACTTTGACCTCAGCTTCCTGTCCCATGTAGAAGCCCACCAGGAGCAAAGCTGCACCCAGATGGGGATACAGATAGTCAAAGTCAACTTTATCGTCAAATATGCTTATACATGCTCGACATACAGCATAAATGAAATTTCAGTCCTCTCAGACCCACGGTGCAGCAGAGTAATAAAATTACAATAACTAAACTAAATAAAGACTACCTTAAAATAAAGACTACCTTAAACACTACAATTAACAATATAAACAGTATAAACAGAATAAACAGACATGAGGTAAACCGTAGTGCAAATTTTAGCTGGACAAAATGAAATGAACAGACATGAGGTATATGGAACAATAATGCAAATAGTGCATTATCTTCCCCATGAGGTTATACCTGTTATGACAGCTCAAAGTGGAACCAAGAAAAAGACACAACCAGGAGACTGTAAGGTTTAGTTAGTTTAATGATTTGGTTGAGAGGCTGAAGGCTTGGAAAAAACTGGTCCGACAGGGGTGAATGATGGCAGCTGGGCAGGGCAGGCAGTAGAGGATCTGGAGCACAGAGGAAAAAATGGGTTAGATTGATGTTCAGGAGAAAAATCACCAAAAATACGGATCAAAATTTGTCCAAGGGAAAAAGGCCTTGATGTCTGTACCACGACGGGAACTGAACGATCTGGCAGAGTCTAGGTGTTTGAGCCAGGGTTAAATACTGCAGGACTTGGTGAGGAGATTAGGTGCAGGTGAGGAGAATCAGCAGCTGCAGCCGATCAGACTGGAGGCAGGAGGAGAGGAACCAGAGTCCACGCCCAGCAACACAAAGACAGACAGAGACAAACATGACACACTAAGGAGGGAAGACTAACAGGAAACACAAGGGAAAGGGGAGGCAAGGTCCAAACTCTGACAATACCACCTCATGAGGCAGAGACTACAGGTGCCATCATTGTCTGAATAAAAGATCTTTTGGAGTTATTTTCATTGTAACGTGTGTATTTCAGCCGTAGATATTGGATCGTGACAGTGGAGTTTTATTATTATGACAGTTCCTATAAATCAGTGTTGTCAAGTTAGCGACTGTATTGCTTCATTTTGCGAGTATTAAAACTCCTGAGTTTATATTATTTATTTATTTTATTTTTTTTTTTTTTTCACAAAAGGAAATAAAGGAAATCCTGGTGACTTTCTCCGGTGTTATTGAAGACTTGTGGAAATGTGGTCCTTCTTAGGCCCTCCCCCTTCCAAAAGCCCTCATAGGCAGCCCAGTAGTGGTGGGTGGATTGATCCAAAATATATATAAATCGATAACGATGTTGGTATTGGTATTGATCAATACTTGTGTGATAATATCAATACTTAAGTTTCAGTTTCTCTTCTCTCCATGTGCTCCTCTCACTCACTTCACTCATGAGCATTCAGCCCCTCCCCCTCCTCTCCTGCTCGACTGCATGTGTTGCCATTCATTCATGTCACTCAGATGCGCACTGCTGGCTGCATGATGTCAGAGAGGATCATCGTTTGGTGTTATTTTACAGCTGCAGACCAAAACACTGCTGCAGTGTTTTCAGGAAACAAGTACTGCCAATGTATCGCTATCAATATCGGCGATACTGGCCCTATATTTACTCAGCCCAGTCCTCTGGTTAAAGTTCATTTGTGGTTCTTAACATGTTTAGTGTATTTTTTTCCCAACTTTTATCTTAAAAAGTGAGTGGAACTTTTTTACTCACTTTTTTTTAACATGAGGGAAAGTTTTCTCTCAGTTTCTCTTCACATTACTTCTCTAATGTGGCTGTCACAGCTGATGGGTACTGTGCCAGTCCACTTCTTTTTCACATCTGCTCCTGTGCGTTTCTCTGACCCCTGCTTATGCCAGAGGACAGGGTGCCAAAGGGCACATTTTGTGTGCTCCCACTTCAGCAAGAAGAGCCTTAAATTTGCTTTCCATGAAATTCTTATGTTATTGCTCGTCAAACTCATCCTTTTTTATATTTTCTGATCATGCAGAGAGGGAACTCTCAGATGCAGGGCTCATTTAAATATGATTTGTGTATTTAAATGAAGGTGTGGACAGGGAGGAGTTGGGCACTCCAACATGTGAGCACAATTCCATGTTGATTGGGATCTGAATATTTTTGTGCGCACAACGTTTTCTGGATTTTAGCGTACGCCATGTTTCAGTAGGAAATCCACATAAGTCTTTGTACATGAGGCCCCTGGTTACTGCCTCGACTGTACTGAAAATCACTCCCTTCAGCTTCTTAGTATGTCCCTTGTACGCCTTGTCCAGCTCAGACTTGGTTAAAACCCCAAGATGCATTTCTTCCACTCTATAGTGTTTTCTACAGAAACAGTTTACTTGTGACTGATCCATTTTACTTTGCACCAGAGGTCCAGGAGACAGGAAACCTCCCATCAGACCTGCCGTTCCCACCACAACCACAACCACAAACTACCTCCTCCAGCTACATCAGCTCCATCCATTCCTCATCAGCTCCTTTCTTTCTCCAGGCTGAGAGGAAAGCTCCACAGTGAAAATATAAAACCAACACTGCAGTGTGAAAAAGTACAGTTCTTTAAAGGCCACTTGAGGCTGGTTCAGAAAACAAAGCCAGTCCATCAGATCCTGGTGTCAAAATGAGGAAAGTAATGGCAGAATGGTTTCTCCATCCATGACTGATGTATGAGGTAAATTTTATTTAATATGACTCATTCGTTTTAATGGCATTAAAGCTCAAAGTAATGCATGACTGAGATATAACCTCAATCAGGCCCCTGCAATAAATCATCAACCCTAAGAGCACACGTCACATTAAGCAGTGACCAAAGCCTGTAGAGAACTACATGTGCATCAGTCAATGTGCAATACTCCACCCAAGCTTTGTTCTCTGCTGGTTTGTCTACAGAAAACTATGGTGATCAGAGATAGGAAAAGAGACTTCACAGGAGATGGAGCATGTAGTCAATGTGTGGTCGATGTGTGGTGGAGGTAAACAAAAGAAATGGGGTGATGCCCAATGGATGAATCACAGGGTCTGCGTGGTTTACACAAAGCTAAATTCCATCGAAGCTGCGTCTGCTCTGTCTCTGCTCCATCACAGCACCAGACCAGCAGGCCCAAGTCTTCTGCAGCAGATAGGTGTGCCTCATTCTTCTGCACAAAACATGTCAGCACTGAGCAGAACTGGAGATGAAACAAGCAAACACTATTCAAAGATCTGGTTGATGAAGTAAGACACATCATGCCAAAATAGATGATTTTTACAAGATTTTTTTTTTGGTCTGAATATGTCTTTGTTTGTTTATTCATTTATTTGTTTGCTTGTTTGTTTTTGGTTGTTTATTTATTTATTTATTTATTTATTATAACTTATAAGATATAACCCCCCCCACACACACACACACACACACACACACACTGGACACTGGAGAGAAGTTGAGAAAACTTGAGAAACAGTCTATGTTGCTGGCATCATTATGAAAAATATTATGTTAAAAAAATAAAAAATAAAAAAAAAATCTTCAGATTAAAGTTTAATCTGACAACGATTGAAACATTTACATGTTCTTAAATAAGTAAGTAAATAAATAAATAAATAAATAAATAAATAAATAGCAAGTCTGAAATACTGAGCTCTATTTGCCCTTCAAACCCCAAGAACTGAAATCCAAGCACGTGTTTCTGTCTTTTTTTTTTTTTTTTTTTTTTTTTTTTTAGCAGGAATCATCGTATTAGTATTAATAAGAGCCACATTCACCAAGTCCCAAAAACAAAAACCCAAACTGAACTACTTGTAAAGTGTCAAAAATATGTGCCATTGAGGTGAGAAAAATGTACTTGTTTAGTTTCTTGAAATAACAGCAAAATCTCAATACAAGAAACTGAACAGATAACTGTCTTTACAAATCACTAAATGAAGCTTAACATAAGTTCAATCAGGAAGACTGTCTTAATGCTCTCACTCTTTTGGTTCCTTCTCTCACTTTTTCCTGCTTCTCTCTCATCAGCTGATTAAGGGGCGTGTCACTTTTCTATCTATCCAATCACATCTTCTCAGCATCACTCGCAAACCAATCATCACATTAGCTGTCAAAATTTAAATACTGTATCTTCTGCTTGTCAGCTGTCTTTCAGGCTCAGGTCACAACCCTCCTCCTCCCCAGGCACCTCCAGTCTTCATTGCTTCAGTCGCAGTTCTTCAGCTTCCAGTCCTCTTCAAGTCAGATCCAGCCTACTCAAGAACATCTACCACCACCAGTGTCTAGACTCCATCGGGGGATATTCATATTTTCATGTCACTGTACCCCCTATTATTGTTTTTTTTTTTTTTTTTTCTTGATGGGGTCTAACCACCAAATATGTAATGTTAAATATGTTGCATTAAATCTTTTTTTTACAAATTTGAACAGGTGTTTAAGTCTCTCCTTGATTGAAATGTATTTCCTGCTGTAATACCCTTTAAACTCTTCTTTTGACTCACATTTCCATCGGTGCTTCGCCAACATTTCTTACGGTAACAGGTTATCCAGTAACAAATGAGGACACCTGAAAGTGAAAAGTAGTGAGGAGATGTTAAATTACCTCAGGGTTTTTCCAGTTGCCTTTTTAACTGGTCTTTAAAACAAATCATCACTGTGCACTTTGTCCTTCATTTTTTTTCTCGGGGCGTGTGTTTCACCTCTTCATATCAGTGTTGCGTGTAGGATTTCCTTCATTTGTCAGAAGAAATCAAATACTCGTGTGTTACTTCATCTTCTGTAGAGCCTTATCGGTCTTCATTAACCCAGCTTGGAAGCTGTGGGATGAAATCCTCCATTAACACAATTTGATCCAAATTATTGTGAAATTAAAAACCCACTTCAGCGCTGATTGGATTATTTGGCCTAATTTGTGTTTTCTGATTCAGAGAACAGAGTCCTGTGTATGGATAGCCAGCCTGTGTCTACTTAAAGCCTTTGATGGCTTTTCAGTAAACACATGATTGAAACCACATGGAAGTCATTAAACTGAGGAAGCTCTGAAGACGAATGTTTCAATTTCAACTCTGCGTACACATTCATGTTACAGGACGAGCAAGGCAAAGGGTTTCATTAACATGCAAATACATGATGCGCATCTCTCTCCATTTGAATTAAGTATTGACAGTTATACCCTTCTAACTAGAGGACAATTTTGACCCTTTAAACTCCTGTAGTTACAATTAATTAAGAGAGATTTGACATGGCTGAAACCGCCAGTGTCTCGGTTATTAATGTCAAATGGTTTTTGCCTTTCAAGTTTTAATTGAAAACGTGGAATTGCCCGACTTTCTAATTGTGGCTCTGCTGCTCCCATTAGCAGCGTGTCTTTGTGTGTGTGTGTGTGTGTGTGTGTGTGCTGCCACCTAAGGGCTCCTCAGTAACGTCATCTCAGTAGCATATTAATATCAGGGATAAGTCAGAATGTTAATGTTGCCTCTTCAATAAAAAAGGAGCAAACGCAGCCTGGGTGTGAATTCACAGCTAAAGACTGTGTTAGAGTCTCATTTCTCCTCCACGTTTCTGCTCATTCACACTAAACTAATGATTCGATCTTACAAGAAGGAGTATCATACTTTTCCTTTTATCTTTTTCACAGCGGTTTTGATCCAATCATTGTCGTACTGAAGCTGAAAACATGTTTATCATATAGAAACTGTTTCAAAGGAAGAAAGAGAAGAGGATGAGATGAAATGCACGGTCAATTTGCAGCAATTCAACCGCCTTAATGTATCAGCCTCAATGCTGTACATACCGTTGATATAAAAAGTCTACACACCTCAGTTATAATTCAAGGTTTTTGTGGTGTAAAATAAACCACTCTATAATGTGGCTGAATAAGCATGTACACCCGTACACTGATTCTTTGTGGACACACCCTTTGGTTTTATTACAGCCCTCAGTCTTTTTGGGTAGGTGTCTATCAGCGTGGCACATCATGACTTTAAGATATTTGACCACTCTTTGTTACAAAAACGACCCAAATCTTTCATAATGAGCGGCTGTCTTCAGCCTTCTAGCACAAGGCCCCAGTTCCAGCTGAAGAAAAACAGCCCCAGAGCATCATATCATAGGTCACCGCCATGTTTCACTTTTTTTTTTTTTTTTTTTTTTTGTGCTGATCTGTTGCTTTATGGAATTATGTCTAACAAGTTCAACCTTGGTTTCATCAGACCAGAACACATTTTCCCAACATGCTTTTGGGAAACTTCTTATGCGTTTTTGCTCAACTTGGCCTGGCTTGGATGGTTTTTTTTTCTTTGTAAGATGAGACTTCCTTCCTTCCATCTTTCCACCCTACTCCATAGCCCGGACATATGAAGAATACAGAGATTATTGTCACATAGACTACACAGCTAGTACTTCTTCAAGTGCTTCCTGTGGCTCCTTTAATGTTACTGGCGGCCTCCCTGACCAGTTTTCTTCTGGAGGGAAGTCCACTTCTTGGTAATGTAGTCCCTGTTCTGCTCCATTTATCCACCTGATGGTGAATGTCTTCTCTGTGTCCAAGGTAAAACTAATGCCTTGGAAATCCGTTACTCGCCTTCTCCTGGCCAACACACTCTTAGAAGTAAGGGTTCCTAAAGGGTTCTTCTTGAAGGGCAGAAGTTCTACCAAGAACTGTTTGCTTCTGAAAACCCTTTGAAAAAAGGGTTTTTCAAGGCTTCTTTTTAAGACTAAGGGTTCCTTAAAGGTTTCAATACAGAGAACCCTTTTTGGAAGGAGTTCTTCGAGGGCTGTTGAAAACATGGGTTTTAGAAGATCCTCACCCTCAAATATTCAAATGTTTAGCCATGTTTCAAATAGTATTTTTAATGCTGATGTATCTGGAATACCCTTATCACTTCACTGTACTTATTCTGCCACAGAATGTGGCATCATGTCATGCCATACAAAAGTGAAATGGATACAAATACTGAGCAGTATACCGGTCAAAGGTTCTCACACTGGTTCAATCTCCAAGACGGACAACTGCATTAACCAGTCAGCAAAAGGCTGACATCTACTCAGTTCAATTTGTGTAACATTTTATACTTATTAATACTGAGTAAAACTAAAGCTGTGGAATCACTTTGATTTGCCTTATGGAAGGGATGCATGACAGAAAAAAGGAGACTTCTCTGCTCGGAGATTTAAGTGGCATTAAAGAGAGTCAGAAAAACCACGTCAGAAGAGTTGATGTAACAAACCGAATTACAGGAGAGTTTTAAAAATTGAATTTACTCATTCTTTGTTTATACTCAAATTAATAAAGCCATCATATGTAACTGTTAGAAGTCCCAACATTATTATTTTTTTTCCATTCAGGTCTAAAACGTGGAAAGATCGCTATTTAAGATGTGAAGCAGCTGTGAAAGAAGCTGCAGTCAGACTCCAGCCTGGACCTAAACCTGAACCTGTCTGAGGAGTGAATGCATCAGTTTCAGGTACAAGTAACAGAGGAACAGATGAACCTGCACCGTGTCTGATACAGATAATAAATCAGTTTCAATATGCAGGACGGCAAATTTGCTAACCAAAAAACTGTTTTCATGTTGTTTTTTTTGGTCATTTTGTATCTTTACAAAGTGGTGCAGCATCACTTGTGCACAATTACACACAGATAGACCAGAGTTTATTCATGAGCCTTGTTGGTTGTGATCACATGTAAATGAACGTCTTTGTGATTAAAGTCCACTTTAACCACACACATTCCAGCTTAATATGGTGATATTGTTAGAAGTGAAACAATGTTTATGGTAAATCCTGTGATCAATATGGCTTCCTTAAAAAAACAAACCCACACTATAAGTTTGATCCAGCGTCCTTTAATAAATAATCTCTGCTGAGACTTTACTGTGGACATGTGAGTGTTTTTAATCACTGCAAACAGCCTCTCTGATTTTCAAAGTAAATCCATAAAGGAGACACGCTTATTTAATATGAATAAAAAAAAGCTGACAGCTCACGTTGCTCGTTCATCAGTGATGTATTTTACAGAGACTGGTAGAAAAAGAGTGAAATGTTTGACACATTCTTGGTGTCATATCTTATTCAGCTATCTAAATATTGATCTGCAAACCTCTGTCTGTCTGAAAATGCTCTGCACTCATATGATCCAATAACTCTCTGCTCTGTGCTCCCCTCGACATGAAACTTGCGTACATGAACTCAGACCTGGCGTGGGATTTGAGCGTACCCTCCATCCATGTTCAGATTGATAAATGCCATCTGCGTGTGGAAATGAGCGTACACCCATTTTTCAGTCGTAAGCACGTTTGATAAATGAGGGCCAATGAGAGCGAACAGTACAGCTCTGCACTGCACGAAGTAGCAGCTCTCAGTCACAAATTTTTGCCTATCGACCGTGAGAAGGGGGAGCTAGCAGGGACAAATGAGGTTAAATCTTTGGTGCTGTTGGAAGGCACAGTGCATTGTTTGTAAACTCCCCCCCTGAATGTTCCAACATTATTTTCCTGGAGTAACTCTGTCTTCAACTCTTTTAAACAGCCTCGTATTAACAAGTACGAAAACACCACCTTGGAGTTGGTGTGAATGTGAAGAGACAGTACAAACAGTGGAACAGGAGTAACACAGTGTATCACAAACAAACGAAGAGAAAAGCTGTTTGGAGGTACAAGCTGCTCATCCCCGTGGTCATGTCCTTATTTGTTCTCAGCCTGTAAATGAGTCTGGTAATCATCTGTTGATGTTAATCTCTGACACTCAGCACTGAAACGCCTCTGACAAACAGCTCGTGAACCTGTTTAGCCATTTAGAGCAGTGTGTCAACACTTTATGCATGGTGTGCTTACTCATTCACAGACTGCTTTCAATGAGTCAGCACCGTGCGGACTATCCCTCTGTTCTACCTTAACTTTTCTGTTCATTCATACATTTCACAGACCGGACAGCCTGGAATTGGATGATACGTCTGCAAAATAACTGCCTCCAAAAGTTTTATCTCTGGCTCTGCAGGTTGTATTTGTTTCCAATTTCAACTTTTTTTTTTTTTTTTTCTACCTCAAACTAG
Organism: Labroides dimidiatus; assembly: GCA_030710495.1. Classification (NCBI taxonomy): domain Eukaryota; kingdom Metazoa; phylum Chordata; class Actinopteri; order Labriformes; family Labridae; genus Labroides; species Labroides dimidiatus. The sequence continues at coordinate 29,315,627 of CM061150.1, read as the reverse complement.
CATTTCTTTTTTCCGGCCGACTTTTTGTCACTTCTTCAATTTGTGGTCATATTATGGCTGCTCTACTGACTTCATATCTAAACCCTCAACACAAGCCACCGGCCCAGCAGCAGTGTGTGCATGTGTGTGAGAGAGAGGGAGAGAGAGAGAGAGAGAGAGAGAGAGAGAGAGAGAGAGAGAGAGAGAGAGAGAGAGAGAGAGAGAGAGAGATCGAAAGTGACGGAGCAGCAGAGAGACAGAAACAGATGAACAGAGAGAAACAAAGAAATGAGAAAGTTGAGGAGCTGCATTAGGGTAGATGAGAAGTGATTTAGTGGTTCAGAGAGAGCCGTGGCCGCTGTTGGCTGAGTTTAGTGCTGCTGATTCAGTGTGTGTGTGTGTGTAAGTGTGTCACTCTCTGCTTACCCATACGCTTCTTGTGTGTGTGTGTGTGTGTGTGTGTGTGTGTGTGTGTGTGTGTGTGTGTGTGTGATAGCAAAATTATGCTAATCAATGCTGTTTGGGACTCGCAATGAGAGATATTCATCTGGACGTGGCTCTAATTATCTCCGTGGTGAGTTTCACCAAGTGGTTTGGTTTCGCTTTTTAGTGCTTGGTGTGTGTGTGTGTGTGTGTGTGTGTGTGTGTGTGTGTGTGTGTGTGTGTGTGTGTGTGTGTGTGTGTTTTGGGAGAAGATGCTGAGCCTCTTTTGCAGTTAATCTTCTCTCATCTTTCCTTCTTCTTTTGATTAATGAGATTCCAATCAACTGTGTCTGGACAACAAACCAACCCAACACAACAATTTCCCAGAGGATGGGGAAAAAAAAACCCAGAACGGCTTAAGCCGAGAAATTGGGTAAAATAAATAAATAAATGAATAAATGGAAGTGGGAGATACTTGAAAGAAGAATGGAGACAGAGAAGTGGATTTGACTATGAAAGCTCTCTAATAAAGCGGGCCGCCTAACAGGCCGGAGAAAAAGGCAGACTCCAAAAAGAAAAGTCAAACGTAATCCCTGACTGTCAAAAAGCCTTCAACAAGGAACACACATCAATACACACACACACACACACACGTACACACACACACGCACACACACACACACAAAGACCAAGAAAACAATTTGGCTTTTTTAAACACAAAGCCTCTCTGTTCTGTGCTAAAGGTACAGAGTGGAAAAAGGAGCAACAATGGTTTGTTAAGGTGGCAGTGGAGGTAGTTCCAGAGCCTTGTCTGTGTAAGTGCAAATGTGTCAGTGTTTGTTTACACGTCACGCCTGTTTTGCTCCCTTATCACAAGCACACCGTGTAAAATCACACGGCTGACAGCGTTGTTTGTTTCAGTATAAAACAGCAGCGCCGGTGAAACAGCTCTTAACACTGTTTGTGCAGAATTGCTCCAACTCTGGAGGTGATCCACTGAGCAAGGTGTTGAGACACTTCATCAATGGCTTTATATGCCTGTCAGGGTTCTTTAAGATAACATAAGACCAATTCAAAAAGCCATTTGAGTTTTCCAATCCGCCCTTCAGCTCTGTGGCAGAGCTTTGAGGGCAGAAATACCAGGCTGAATTAGCTTTACATATAAAGTCATACTCCTTTCAGGGATTAGCTGAAGTTTTTAGACATCTGAAGTAACACACGTTCTCATCAGAAACAAGCTACAGTATAATAATGTTTAAGTGTGCTTATTGAATTCTCTGAAAACAAAAAAAAAAAAAATGGACACAATCGGTAGATTTCTTAATATACTGTGAAACACAGAGCCAAGCAGGTGTATTCAAAACTTCTAAACCATTACAGAGGACATATTAGGTTTACATATTTCTAAACAGGGATGTTTTTTACCATTTGATTTTGATTTGATTTGAAAAATAAATATTTTGAATGTTTATCTACACATAATTGAAACAAAATTAAACAAAAAAAAAAAAAAATAAAACACTGAAACAGACATATTCAAAAAGGAATGGGCAGAAGTAAAAACTTGTTATTGACAATGTGGACGACCGCCCAGGGCGCAATCTATGTAAGGACAAAGAAGTACCCTGCAAGAAAAAAAAGTTAGTGGAGTAGGCGCTGGGGTGCTCCTACTATCACACAAACCTGCTGCTGAGAGTGATGCAGGTTGTGTGTCACTGTCAGGAAAAAAAAAAAAGTATGGGGGAGGGGGGCGGGCAATAGTAATTTCAGTTACTCTTTTCTCAGTGTGCTTTGCCCCTCTGCTACAAGCCCACAGACAGACCCTTCTCCTCCTCTCTCCTCTCTCTACTGTGGGTGTTGCTGCTCAGTCACGCCACTCAGCAGCAAAATGCTGGCCCCATTTGTCAGAGAGGAGTTTTGTTTGGTGTTATGTTACAGATGAATACCAAAATACTGCAAGCTACGATGTTTTCGGAAAACAACTTTGGTTCTGTGGCGACACCACAAATTTATACAAATATCTAAAAACAGCAAAAACAGAACTGTGAGCTGCAAAGTAAATGGAGGGAGGAGGAGAATCTCCAAACTACAACCAGACAGTTCGCCTGGGTGTGAAAGTAACCAGGACCACTTCTGTTTCTAAACTCTCCAAGGAGCACTGCCAAGCTGGTGTCTGGCATTAAATTTGCAGCAGGGTGCTCCTCTAACTACTACAGAGGTTTTTCATGATGTGGTTAAATAATTTCGAGAGTGAAATAGTTAGTAAAATTTATGTTTTAAAAATACAAAGTTGCAAAAGACCAAAGAAAATGGATTTATAATATAGCAGTGTTAGCCTACTAAACAGTATACATGTATATGCACTCACTCAACTCATTTCTCTTGAATTGGGACATCACCAGTTAGTACACCTTCTCAAAATGGCAAAATTAATATTAAAAAGAAGAGAAACTAAACTTTTTTGCACGGTGACAGTAAAGATTGAGAAGGCTTCTTAAAATCTCTATTTTTCTCTCACTGCTGTGTGAGAACAGGGGTTCCCAAACTTTTTGTCCTCTGATGCCCCAAAATAGTGATGCTGGAGACTGGTGACCCCTTGCTGAGGGAATACACTGATAAGCCAATCCAGATCAGACAAAAAAATTTAATCAAATAAAGTCCCTATTTATACTTATATTTTAACAATAATGGATGAAACATGCAATTTTAAATGTCTTTTGATTTTTTTTTCCCCTCTCTGATTGGTCTGCTCTCTGGAAGCCTGTTGGTGGTAGATCTATGGGCAGACTTTGATGTTTGAGGCCCATGCCTCCAATGTGCAATGAACCAGTTGAGGGTTAAGGGCTCATGAAGATCTTTTGCCTTTTCTTGGACGGACCGTTTTCAGCTTTTTACAGATTCAGAGATTTCTACGACATATGGATATGTAGAGGTTTGAAAATCTGCACACATTTAGTTTGAACATCAAACATTGTTACGTTATATCCATGTTTCAAATATGGGAAAGCAAAATAACACCTCTTTTAGAAGACCTTGAAAACATGCAGTGGTGAGCAATAGAAGAGAAGAAGAGGCTCGAGATGAGATAAATTCAGATTAAAGAGCGTCATACTGGTTTGATGGTTTCTCCTCTCTTATCTCTGTATTTAAAAGTTCACTTGCTCATTAACCAGCTGTGAATCTCATCTGCTCACTGTCCGTTCTACAAGCAGCAAACACCCTGAAGGGGTAACTGGCTGAGGAGATAGAGGAGGCTCTATAATTCCAGTATGATTTCAAACTCCTTTATTTATTAACAGGCACTGAGCTCTGAGTGGCTCCCAGGCAAGCGCTCAGGATGGTTGCTCCATCATCATTGATGTGTTCGTATGGGACTGATAAGTGCAGGGCGTTTACCGCATCTTTAAAGACATCGTATCTGCCGAATGGATCAGGCCTCTTTAACGATAATTAATTAAAGTAATTAGACTTTGCTGTTATCTTAAAGCTTTAATGTTGTTTTAATGCTTAACATTCTTCTCACCACCAAACGCTGTTTTTTTTTAAAATGTATTTATTTATTTTTTCATCTGCTGTGTGTTAAACATTAATGTATACTTCTCTGTTCAGCCCTGGAGGGATTTAATGATGGTTGCACTTACATGAATAATGTATGATGAATAAAATGTACATGACTTAAACAGGTGCATGTAGTATGTAGAATAACATAACTACAAGTCTGCAGCTGCTGGGGGCTGTGGAGGATTTCCACACGGCAGGGGAGAAGTGTTTTGAGCTTAATGCTAATCACAGCAGGATAATCACAATGCTCACATACTTCAGCGCATGGGAGAATGCTAACGTTAATGTTAGATATTTTAGTTCCTGATACATTTAGTAATATGCACTCTGCGACAGTAGATTATCTTTGCTTATTTACATGTGAAGGAAGAGGAGAGCTTGTCTTCCCTAACTTGTTTGTTTATGTTTGTTCACAAATCCAAATGGCTGCTCCTCTGCCATTCAGCAAAAATATAAAACCTTTATAAAGCTGCAGTGAATCTACCTGTAGACACCATTTTTATTTAATTTAATTTGAGCACTTAAATATTTCAGTACCAAAATTAAAACTTGAACTTTGAATCATTTGATGTAAGGATGAAATGTGATAAGTAAAATTGATTGTTTGTGTTAATTTATTGACTTATTTATAACTTTATCTGGAAGACAAAGGAAAATTCACAGGTGGGGAGGCTGCTTTTCTTTGTGTGGGTTTAAGTACTTAAAGTTTTTCACCGTGACATAAAAATACACTATATATATATATATATATATATATATATATATATATATATATATATATATATATATATATATATATATATATATATATATAGATAGATAGATAGATAGATAGATAGATAGATAGATAGATATAGATATATAGATAGATATAGATATATAGATTTATATATATAGCTAAATCGTTTTGTTCATGATACATTTTTTGTATCATATTTGACAGATTGGGCGGTTTTGGCAACTCTCTTAATAAAGTTTTTAGTAAATATGCATTCATTAAATGCAGAATTTTCTTTTTTGTTTTTTTTTTTTTTTTTTCAAAAATGAGTAACAATCTTGATGTGATTCTTTCTACAACCTTTCGATAATTTGCAATGACCGGAGAGCAGATGGCCTAGTGGTCTAGGTTTTGCTCCATATGACAAAAGCCCTTAGGCGGACAGCAAGTTTGGACTGTGGTGACTTTCCCACATGTCACTCATGCAAACCATAGCTTTACACTACGACATTTTCTCATGTAATAAATGACTCAATTCTCTCAATATTAAAACTGCAAAGTAACACAACTCTTTTCAACCTTTTTTCATCCTCTGCTTCTTATTCTGTTCAGGATTGCGGATGTCTGGAGCCTATCCCAGGACACCCTGGACTGGTCTCCAGCCAATCACAGGGCTGACACACAGAGACAGACAACTTTTCACACTCACACCCACAGGCAATTTAGAAACATCAATTGACCTGATGAGCATGTTTTTGGACTGTGGGAGGAAGCTGGGTGAGAACCCACGCATGCACGGGGAGAACATGCAAACTCCACACAGAAAAGCACACCATGCCTGAACCAGAATTCAAACTGGTGACCTTCTTGCTGTGAGGCAGCAGCTCTAACCACTGTTTCACTGTTCAGCCTGTTAACACAACTCAAATGCCACAATAATATGACTTTAATCTCATAGCATCACAACATTATTATGACCCAACCTGGAGAAGTGGATAAGCAAATGAATAGACAAAGCTTTAATGCTACTTGCTTAGCATATATCTGCACCATAAGGAGGTGGACTCAAACATCAAATAAAAATATTTATGTTATTTTTTTTAAACATATCAGTTTCATGTTTGTCTAATACTAAACCACTTCACATATCTCCCAACAGCTCCTTGATGCAAATGTGAACCTTCATTTTTACTGCAGCCTGAAATGGTCGACCATTACTTTTTACAGCACAGGCAGCACTTCATTTTTTACAGCACCTAATTATGAGCGCATGAGCAACACCCTGTCTGTTCAACTTTTACTGCGCCTCGTTGTCAAAGCAGAGTTACTCATTCTTGCACTTAAAGGGTTTTACTCACATGACTCATCATTAACAATGTAATAGCTTCCCTTTACAAGGAGACGGGGATTTAATAGGAGGGATTAGGTAAGGTACTGTGGATAAATTCAGCACAAAACATTAATCTGGCCACCTGAGATAATACGCAACAGTAGATAAGGGATGTAGTGTGTTCGTATTAATTGAGGTGTTTAATGTTTGGGGAGTGATAAGTGTTGGAGGTGTTTTTGAGCTTCCACACACTGCTTGGTTCAGGGGATATTGAGGATTGTCTCACTAATGTCTGTTTGTCACTGATCTTCACCAACAGGTTTAGAAACATCATTTCATGAGTGAAGAAAATTATGACCATTTTGGAATATAATTAATGCACACAGCATAATTTGCCTATATTTTGTATGATCTCCTCAGTTTCCCATTTCTCTGATTTTTCCAAACAAAGAGATTCACAGCAGTGCTCTAACATATAATAAAGCTTTAGTATTTTAGCACTACAACTGCGTGCAAAGGCCCCAAAATCCATCGCCAAGCTCTACGTCATGTGTGCTCTCATAAATATTCACACACAGAGATGTCTTTTCTCCCTGTTTTTGATGTTAAGTTTAATCAAGTTTAAATAGTGTCCAATGTGAGAGAGTGTCACAGAGTACAGAGCAGAGCCATGTGATGCAGCAGGGAAAAGTGAGTAAATAAAGATGAGGAGTCAACCTGTCTTTGATGCAAAGTTCACAGACTGAGTCATTAAATCCTCAGAGTCTGTTACAATGGAGAGTCAGTGTAGTTTCAGCAGATAGAGTATCAGTACGTACATACAGTTTTACTCAGTGGGGTCTCAGTTTTCACTGCAGTATGAAGTCCTGCACCTCTATTGGTCCAGGATAAGCATGGCTAAAGCCACATGTAACTCAACAATGTCTCCTGAGCAATAATAATAATCAGAATGCAACAATTATTACAACATTATTACAAACTGTTTACTCTTTATAAGCTATTTACAGTCAGTACTGTCACTACTGTTTACACAGTTTACAGTCTACACTGCAGAGGCATCATGACGATCTGTAAAGAAGTTTCTGTCAGTAATGAGACAGAGTGCTGAGCGGCTCTGAGCACAAATTTTATGCCTGCAAGACAACGACATGGGAAGCAAAATTCAAAGAGTTTTTGAAGTGTGACTACAGGGTGTATGTGGATAATTCAGGGCTTGCTGAAAGCAGTAAGAACCATAGAACTGTCTGATTTTTTTTTTTTTTTTTTTTTTTTTTTAACAGAATTGAAGCTACAGCAAACAATTTATTGTCTGCAAATTTTCAAAGAAGACATGAGAACCTTTGGAAACTTGAGAATGTGACACTAATGCCAGTTTTTTTTATTTTTATTTTTATTTTATTTTATTTTATTTTTTTTTTTTGGGGGGGGGTTGTTTTTTTCTTTGAAATGGACAAATGGTTTGTGAATGCCAGTCATTTAAAAAAAAAAAAAAAAAAAAAAAAAAAAAAAAAAAAAATGATGTCCCCAAGGTGGAGCAAGTATATTATAATGAACAGTAAGGGACCAAGCACCAAACCCTGGGGGATGCCTTGAGCCAGAGGAACTATGCTCTAGGTGTAGTTGTTAATATGAATGAACTGTTGATGGTCACTGAGGTAGGAGTTTAGCCAGGAGAGTGCAGTGTGTGTGTTCTAGGTGGGAAAGAAGAAAAATGTGGTTTATTGTATCAAATGCAGCAGTTGGACATTGGACTTTATTTTACCTTCTGGACTTTGGAGCCTATTTTAGATCTTTTAAATAAGGACCAAAAGAGGGTAATAATCAAATATACTGAAAAACATCAATGAGAATACTGTTTGATTCTTTTAGTGGGCGTCAGCCAAAAAGAATGAAGTCTGAGATGTGTGAGATTGCTGTTATAACCTTTAATATAGCCCTCTTTCACTAGTCAATGACTGTGTGATGAATTCTGTTATGAGTCCGGACCAACTAAATGTTCCTTCAGTTTCTGTGATTTGTTTGGCCCTTCAAAGTCAAATGCATTCACAAAACACACATTTGGTTTCTGATGGCAGTGAGCTGGTAGGTGGTGCTGGTATCAGGTATGTTTCTTGCTCAAGGACACCTTCACAGCTGCCAGTTCTTGAACACGTTTTCTTATTGCCCGGCAACAGCAGCCTAGCAGAACTGAAGGCCAACATTCTCACTTTTCAGGTCAGGTTTTATGCATAGATAGATGATCCAGACTGCAAGAGATGTATTGCAATCACAACAACAACAAAAAGAGAGACCAATGATATCTAAGGGGGAAAAGTGCACTTAAATCACTGCCCAAACAAGCACCGAAAGAGGGAAAGACAAAGGCTGCGCCCAATCTCAGTATTATGTTACTACTCAAGCTATTCATACTATTTGTGCCAAGTATGGTGTTACATCAAGTATGTAGTAAATTTCCACTTCAAATTACCTGGTTCAAGATATGACCAGATGCACTTTATGATACAGAATCTCATTAGTTACGTTCAACTGACCTAAAAATGCACTCAGTATTAGAGAAAAATTAAAAAAACTCTTCTCTCACCCATCCCCCTCTCCCCTCTGTGGGGTGGGTGGCTGCTCATCCTCTCAGCTCCGGTCCTCTACCAGAGGCCTTGGAGCTTGAGGGTCCTGTGCAGTGTCTTAGCTGTTCCTTGGACTGAACTCTTCTGAAGTGTGATGTTTCCCCAGGGATCTGTTGGAGCCACTTCTCCAGTGTGGGGGGTCACTGCCCCGAGTGCCCCGGTGACCACAGGCATGACAGTTGCCTTCACTTTCATGCTTTCTCTAGCTCCTCTTTGGGGGGGTTCAGGCCTATGCAGAACAGCAGCAGGGACAGTATCTCTCTGATATATGCCACATTTGATCAAAATCAAGCAGCAACCTCCAGTTTGAAAATATGAGGCAATGCGGAAGTGCTAAAGTCTGCTGTTCCTCTAGTTTCCGCTTCAGGCTGGCTATGGAAGTACCAGAAGTCACAAACACACCAAGCCAAAAAAAGCTGTTTTCACAGCCAAAATAAGCACATCTACAGTCTGGTACAAAGAATGTCTCCCGTCTGAATCGTTAATTTCACTAACGGCACGCACTGTACGCGGGGTGAATTTTTTTCTAATTCGGCAGTTTCCACAACATTAAGCTCACCAGTTCGTCCAATCAGAGGCACAGCTCAGATCATGTGACTGTGGAGCGTCCTATGGTTGTTACTGTGGAGACTCGCAGCACGCCTCATTTCCAATATGGCCGTGCCGGCCGTTTGGCTTCAAAAGTCCGTTTCAGGAACAGATGGGTGACGTCGCGGAGACTACGTCCATTAATTATACAGTCTGTGATCAAAACTTTTGCAATTGGCTTGAAGTTGGCCTCAAGGGTGGTTGCCTCATTAAGTTTGTACTGAAGGCTCTTACAGTCTTGTTGACCTTGTACAGCTTCAGGCATTCCAGGATCCATGTGTGGCCTCAAGTCATAGGCAGTGCACAGGTTGGTCTGTCTTGTTCATTCTTGGTGGGTCCCATCTCTCAGAGTTGGTTCATTTGTACTGCTAGGTGCTCATGGATTGAGGTCAGCCTCTTTAGTCAGTAGGTATGGATCATATCCAGGCCTGGTGCTGTCCAGTTCTTCATACATGAATCTTTTTCATGGATGTCTGTTACTGTGATGGTCCCGGAATCTTGCTCATATTAGCCATGATTAATGTACCCAATTGGGGGGGGGGGGGGGGGGGGGGGGTGTTAACTCCCCCATCTGACCTATCGTCCTGGCTCCCCCTTGCCGTAGCATTAACGTGTTGTACCTCCTCAATCTCTAGTTGTGATAGCAGCTGTCATTTGTGGATGTTTGAACACTGGGCTAGGAGCTGTTTTGGTGTTAGCATTGACTGTGGGTATCAAAGTAACCATTTACCCCATAGTCTGTTCATGTAACCCCCACTGGTTAGGGTTACTGGAGAAGTAGTATTCCAACAGAGCCTTGTTCTCATCTCCTGTCCATTGCCTTCTGTGTTGTTCCAGTTGCTGTTGCTCCCTTGTCATCACAATGCTCTGGTTCCTCCGCATTTGATACAGACCTTGTTGACCCGGGCAATGTGTGAGCCTGTTTACCTTTCCGTGGTAATGCACTCATGTGATGAGGTAGGCGGTAGTGCAAAGGGTGTTGCCTAGGGACTTACACTGGAAGATGGAATTCGCTCCATATATATATATATATATATATATATATATATATATATATATATATATATATATATATGAGTCTCATGCAGGATTCGAACCCCAGGATACTGTTGTGGTTTGTGTATTCTATATTTGTTACAATCAAGCAACTTAAGGGTTTTACTGAATCTCAAAAAAAACAAACAAAAAAAAAAATATATATATATTTATTATTTTCACAAGACTTTTGTTGAGAGAACCAATTTAGCTTAAACAAGGCTATTAATCTAACATGTCAAAATATAAGAATTATATATTCATAGTATTATTTTATTTTATTTTTTGCAAGAGCTGAATAATTTGAAGTGAGCAAAATAAAACATATACAAAAAAGTTTTTTTTTTTTTTTTTTTCTTACCTCATTGGCAAGCTTTTTTTTTATATACTTTACAAGCAATTCATTCATTGTCCTTTAATTTCTTGAAATAGGATATTTCTGGACCTGACAGGGGAATGTGGCTAATATTTAGTCTCATAAACATCTCTTAAAATAAATGACTAAGACAAAATAATTTGCTTAGATTTCAGTTTTTTTGCAGTGTGGTCTAATCCTGAGGTTAATTCATTAACTTAACAAGCGCATGTGCCAGACAGGGTGAACAGAGCCAAGCTAGTTTCAACATATTATCACCAGAATTTCACTTCATTCAAAGCGCACACTTCTCCAACACTCTATTAGCATGATTAATCACCCAGAGAACCACATGTCTGATATATGCCAGAAAAAAACCGTGGAAGGTCCCAAAACACAACCAAAATGATAATTGTACACTGACTGACTCTATTGGAAACGTTCAACCAGATTCACATCTCATACCTCATGCTTATTTCACATTTAGCCTCCTCAGTGACACCACTGCCTCTCGGGACAGAATGAAAAGGATGGCAGAGGACCTGACAAAGATGAAGAAAATGTAGGGTGTAAAAAAAGGGAATATATAACCAGGAGCAGTACGTGAGGCTCACTCGCTTGAGAAGAAAGATGAAGAGCAGTGTTGCATCTTTATCAGTCTCTGGGAGAACGTGAGCCCCTGCTGTTCTTCACCTCTTCACATCTCCTCAACCACCTCTCCATGTCTCTTTCCCCTCCCTCCTCTCTCTCCATCCACATTCTCTGCTTCCCACATCAATCCTCCATTTTTATCTCCCCCTGCATCTCTCTTTCATTCTGAAACCTGCACTATCTCCCCCATCATTCTTTTTTTCACTCACCCCCTCATTCTCAATTCTTTAGCCCTTCTTTCTGCTGTGTCACCCTCTCCCCTCTTATCTCTCCCTGACTTTCAACTTCTGGGTTATCATCTTATCACTCTCCAAGCTCCCTCTCTTCTGCTCTCAAACCTCCTTTTCTTCTCCTCTTTTCTCCCTGTCTTTGATCTTTCTATCCAGCTTTTTCTCTCCTGGTGTCATTGTTCCCACCGCTGGAGCCAGGCAATAGAAAACACTAATGAGAGATTACGGTTGATAAGCAGACAAAGAAGAGCACAGAGGTTGAGCTCCTGCACTGTTACCTCGCACACACACTCAACGCAACACACACTTAGAGCTACACACTCGCACTTTGCACCTCAAAGGAGGCAAAATGCAGCAGCCACAAAGCTCAAAGAAAAATGTATTTAATATTTGTGTGTAATTTCGGAAATAAAAAAGTTTTGAATTTTTTTTTTTAATTTTGTTTATTACTTTTCTTTCATCACTTTCCCCCCAAGACTTTATGTCATTAAATACCACATAATAATAATAAATCTGAAATTTAAATGAGCTTCTGACTGCTTTAACCACTTTTTTCCTCCAAAACTTCAAACCATTTTTATTTATTTTATTCTCTTTATTGCAAATAAATTAAAAGTCTCTATGAAGCTGTTTTTTTATTATTATTTATTTCTCATACATGTGCTTGGTACCATCAGGCTCACTGCTATGACAATCAGTCATTTCATCATCGGACCTCTGATCACCCTGGTGAGCTGTTGTTGCAGCTCTGCGGCCCATAGCATATTTACCTCCCAGAGCCTGTGAAGACATGTAACATCCCAAAGGACTCGTTCCAGCTGTCCATCACCTGTTGGAACTGCCCTCATTAAAACCTGCACTATGAGGTTTATGAAGAGTTTCACACACTAAAAACAGCTGGGTTATTTCATCCATTCAGCTGCTGGGGAATGAAACATTTTACCCATTATGTGTTATTTATATGGGATTTGTGTTATTTTTGTGCACCTCATGAACTGAGTTAAAACCTATTAAACCGACATACATCCGTTGACTCAGCACCTGGGTTTTTTTGTATTTCAAACGTCATCATGTCATTACATCGACAGGTGTGCTCTTCCACAAATTCACACACGGTGCCAGGCTCTGTGCACCGAATGCTCACGTGAATTATCACCTTTTTAATCAAATATTCTCTTTAAGTTAACTTTGAAAAACTGCTCCTTTACATTTGAAGAAAATGATTTTAGTGATTTAGTGATTTTAGGGCTGTACGGTAGCGCAACTATTAGTGCTGTTGCTTCACAGCAAGAAGGTCACTGGTTTGAATCCCGGTTCGGACACGGTGTTCCTTTCTGTGTGGAGTTTGCATGTTCTGCCCGTGCATGTGTGGTTTCTCCCCAGGTACTCCGGCTTCCTCCCACAGTCCAAAAACATGCTCATCAGGTAAACTGGTGATTCTAAATTGTCCGTAGGTGTGAGTGTGAAAGGTTGTCTGTCTCTGTGTGTCAGCCCTGTGATTGACAGGAGACCAGTCCAGGGTGTACCCCACCGCTTGCCCATATATGTATATATATATATATATATATATATATATATATATATATATATATATATATATATATATATATATATATATATATATTCTTTATTTTAAAACCTAAATTAGCTACCAAAAGTAAAACACTTTCAGATGTTTCAGATTTCAGAGCTTTAAAAAAAGTGCAGGAACTATTGCCAAGTTCAACCAACAAGTATTAAACATGAGCCTGATTCATTAGACGTAGAGTAGTGTGACCTGTCAGCCCTGAAAATTAATCATTTAGTCTGTTTTGAAGTTCATCAAAGTGAACTATAATCAGGGTCTCATCTGGGACCCCTCATGACCTCCAGACTGAGTGTGTACCACATTAGTGAGTTTGATCAGTGCAAAAGTAACAAGGGTCCAACACTCAAATAACATAAAGAAAAAGAAAGAGTGAAGTTTGTGCTGCAGGATGGAACCATGAGATGGGGGGGGAAAGTTTGTCTAACAACAACATCTCTGTCATTAAAATCTGTCCTCATGGGGAGAAAAAGGAGAGCTGTTGGTGAGAAATAACTGATGAACTCCAGCACCCTGGTGAGTTACTGCTGTTAGCATTTCCAGGGTGACATCAAGCTCAGCATGGACATAATCCAAATTTATGCCTGATTAGCCTTTCCTAAACCTCACCCCTCATACTGCTGTGCTTTGAAAACATTCTCTGTTCTCTGTCTAGAATCTTCTTTAATTCTCTCTGTTCCTTTGAGTGGGATTTTTTTTTACACAAAACAAATGTGTCTTGCAGTTCTTATCATCCTGTAAGCCCTGTGTGTCCATTCTCTGATATTAAATCATTTTCCTGTGTGTGGCACCGCTGAAAATTGTAATAATGCTTCAGTCAATACTAACTGATTGTGTATTCAACATGCTGAATCGAGTCAGTTTCCTTCTAAACTTATTTGCTCCAGTAAATGATCTGTGTAAAAATGCTGCTTTTAGACTGTCAGGGAAGTTTTGTTTAAATGTCAATTAGGCCTCAGAAACTGTCGGGCATCTTTAATGCATTTATGACTGCTGTTGAATAAAGAATGTATCAGTTATGGATATCTAAATATTATGACAGTCATCCATTATACAGAAACATTTGTGCATTTGTTTTGTCTTCACACAGGCTGTCAAGTCATTTGACAAAGCAGCTCACAGTCTCAGGATTGTGCAGCCTTTCTCACAGTTTAACACGTTTAATGTGAACAGCAGGGCATGAAGCACTCTTCTTCTGGTCTGGTAAGGTTTCGCTCATTTGGTCTTTTCCCTCCATAAATACCGTAGAGTGAAGGTATTTAGTTTGTATATCTGTTTGATGAGTCTGTGTTCCTTCTTGAAAAGAAACCGCTCCATCTGTATTTCCGACTCGGCCTCCACATGTCTGACAGATTGTTCCTGAATATGATCGACTACCTTTGCTCAGATCTTCTTAGACTCAAACATCCACACTGCTCCAGAAATCTTTATAGCACACATAGTGCTGCCATTTCAGCGGACATTTACATTTTAATGCTGCGTGTTTGTCATTTTCAGTGTTTTGGCCTGACAACTCACTTGACAGACAACACAGCCCACATCAACCTGTGCGCCTGCAGCCTCGGCTATGAATGCTGATGGAGCTGTGCGCCAGCAGGCAGAATGGGATCGAAGATATTCAGTGTGTGGTCTCATTTCAGGGAATGCTTCTCATAAGTAATCATGAGTCTTTGCAACAGGTTTTATCTTTTTTGTCTTGCACATGTTGTTTCTGTCTTTTAGAGTCCAGATTGGACTGAACAGCATTCAGCTCACACGTGTGGAGCCTCAGACACACACTAAGTACTCGTGAGTTTTCCCATTAAATGCTCTGAAAATAAGCTACAGTGTGAGCGTTGCGATGGGTATTTTTCCATCCTCTCTGCAGATGTTGGCCTTTGTCTGACAGATGGCCTTTGGTTCCTGAATTATGTATAACTTGTTGCGTAAATTTAACAAAGCATGTGCATATATAACAGGGATTTCTCAACTGCAAAATGTTCATGGAAAAAAACGTGTATGTAAAAGCTGCAAAATATGGGTAATACACTCAAAGAAATGGAATATTGACTTTAACTGAATTTATTGTCAACCAGTTCCATGTAAACTTAATAGGTTGGTTGAAAGCTCTAATTTCAAGTTCAACTTAATTGACCCTAAAATGATTGTTTCAACTAACCTAATACATTCACACGGAACTGGTTGACAATAAATTTAATTAAAATCAATGTTTCATTTTTTTGAGTGTATTAGAATCACTTTATCCCTGCAACTTAAAGACTGGGTATAACGCTTTTTAATGTATCTTTTCATGATTTACAGCTCAAAAAAATAAAATAAAATAGAAAATAAAATCTCGCTCTGGTGTTTCAGAAAACCTTTATTTCAGCCTCTGAAATAAATTTTGTTTAAGATGCTGTCTCTTTAAGGCTCCCCCACTCCACCAACCCCCTCTCTTATGATTGGCCATCCCTTTTAAGGCGAGTCTCACAAAGCACTCGTGACGCTCTCTGAACTTTGATCAGTTTACAGACAGATTCAGGGATTTCTAAGATGTAGCTGTTTGAAATCCTGCTTAATATGAATATCCAGAATTGTTCTTTTATATCCATTTTTGAAATGTGTTAAAACAGACCCCCCCCCCCCCCCCCCCCTTTAAATACTGCAGCATGAAAAATACAGTACTTTCATGTGGTTCTTGTCAGCATCTGTCTTGGCCTCTTTCAGAATTCCAGTATATGCTCTGTTATATGTTAATCCCACTAAAGCAGCAGAAGCAGTCTCCGCCATGGGGCAAGTTCTTGGCAGCTGGTTGGGCTTATATCACATGAAGACAGGCTGTCGTCCTCCAAGTGGGCGAACTGTGTTGCATCCCCGGCCTTTTGCATATGTCATACCTCATTCTCTATTCTCACTCTCCTCTTCTGTTCACTGTCCTGCACTTTGCATCAGGCAATCAGTCAAATCCATTGGAAGAAACATGTTGAAACACGTAAAACTTCAGTATGGTGCATCCCTACAAGCTAGTGTCCAAAGCAGTGTTTGATGAAGATGAAACAGGCGTGTAAAGACGAAGTACATCTAACACAACCAGTCTAAAGAGCCTCAAAATGTCAAGGGATAGAATTACATACTCGGTGGCGATGTACATGAGCCTAAGTCTGGCTCTGCGTGTAAGCCGTATGGGGTCATACTACCAGAATCAGTGTCAGCCTCATTCTCTGTGCAGCCGCAGATGAAGGGAGGAGGACGAGAACGGAACGAGGAAGCAGGAGACGGGAGCAGAATTGGAAGTCCCAGGGTGACTGGGTCTAATTGAAATGAATTCTGACTAAAGCAATGACTTTAATGACATTTTGAATCCAGGACTGTAGTAATGACACGGAGAGGCCTCAGGGGGAAACAGCACTTTGAGGGAGCCAGAGTGAGAGAGAGCAAGCAAAAAGAGACATAAGGACAGGAAGAGAAGAATGGAGAGACAGAGAGACAAAGAGGGAGAGGTTGGCGAGGTTAAGTTTGGAGAGAGGGTATTCATTAAGAGAGCCGAGGGAGACGGACACAGAGAGGAGAGACAGACGGGTGAAGAGGAGTTGAAAACAGAAGAGAGAGAGAGAGAGGAGACTTTTAGAAGACACCCAGGGAGAGTTTTTCTTTTCCTTTTCATCAGTCTGTGAAGAGCTGTCTCTTTTTAGCTCATTTCCCAGGCTGCAAGACACCGTCGATAGGTCAACCTTATGAAGTCACTATCTGAAGCTCTCAAACCAGCCGGGGCCTCTCAGAATACGGTAAAACTCAATTCTGTGCTGAAATATTCATCATTTAATCTCATATTTATGAGCCTAAAATCTAATATTGCTTTTCTTTGAGGGACTTTATCGCCACATGGTTGCTTTTGACAGAATACAGAAGATCTTCACAAAGCAAGTCTTTGAGCTGATTTTAAAGAAGTCAAATGAAAGAGAGCCGTGTGTTTTAATGCAGAAAAGCACAGCTGACCTGCTTTAACCTGAGGCTTGTGTTTCAAAGTGCAGAACAACGCCAAATTGCGCACTATAGTCACAATATATGACATTCAACCGAGTAACAGTTACTCCTCAAAATGCAGAGACATAAATTGACTTTATGAGAATGGAAAGAAAAAAACACCAAGCAGCTGCAAATAAATAATAATTTGAGAAAGAGCAAACATTAAGAAGTCAAATCCTCAAACTAATATCTCACAGTGCAAAGTAGCACCCAGCAAAACAGAGGAATCATGGTGCTCAGAGCTGGCTGTTGGATGCTTCTCCAAACGGAGCACGTTGGTGGTCGATCCCTGATTTGCAAACTAAGAGTGCAAAGAAAAGGAAAGTGTGGCTGATGCAGACTGAAGAGGATTTCCCAAGCTATTCTCTGCTCCTCTGTTTTGTCTTTATTTGTGTCCAAATAGTCCACTCAATGCAACATTTGGATTGATCAGAGACATCAAGCACCTAATTTTCCCTCTACTGCTGCAGATTTATTGTCCATATCTTCAGTTCATAAATAATACAACAGATTTTTAAAACATTTTATTTATTAGCTTTGGGGGGGAAATGGAGAAAACTAGACAAAGAAAAAAAAAGACAAGGCTAAAGAGTCAAGACACGTATATGGTATACAATTTTTTTTAATCATTTGCATAACACCAGATAGAGAGTATAATATTTAAAGAAATTATTTTTTCTTAGCTATTAATATTTTTTATATAATTAATGTACCAAAAAAAAAACAAAAAACAAAAAACTAAAGAAAACTAACAAAAATGTTAATATTATATATAAACTATTAGATACACTATATTATTGTTATTTTAAAATGTTTTTCTCTGCTGAAAATGATTTCTGTGATTTATGTTATAGTGATGTTGGACACTGGAGTTGAGCTGACAGACAAAAAGGACAAAAGAGAAGAAGAAAGCTAAACAGGACGACGAGGAACAGATTAAGGATCCAAATGTGAGACTCAAAGACAGCGATGAAACAAAGAGGTTTATTCACAACAAAGTACAACTCAAAATCACAGTTGAGCTGATGTCCTTAACTGCAAAAAAGACAAAAACAAACTTGAGAGTCTGTCAATAAAATGAAGAGTGAGGTTACGTTAGCTCTGATTGGTAGATGAGCAGGACATAATGATTCACTTACGTAGCACATTAGCCTACGGATACATTGATCATCACTACAACACAGAACTATGGACTCTCTTTCTCTATGCCCATCCTCTCTAATCCCGTCACAGTCTCTCTCTCAGATGTCTGTCTAACATGAGTCTGGTTCTGTCCGCGGTTTCTGCCTGTTAAAGGGAAGTTTTTCCTCTTCATTGTAACTTGCTAAATGTTGCTAAGGTCTGTACTCATGGTGGGTTGAGATGAGATCGGACTTCTTGTCTTGTCTTGATGTTGGGTCTCTGTTAATAAAATTTATTATCATTTACGGGGATGACAATCATGTCATCACGACGGTGTGTGCACAATTCCAGCTAAAGGTGTGGCTGTGATCCACTTCAAACACAACCTTTAAATTATATTGAAAAAGTTTTTTTTGTTAGTTGTTTTATTTTTTTTCTCAAAAAAACCAAAAACAAACAAACAAAAAAAAAAAACATTTATCCATGTTGATGCAGTTCAGTTTTGTAGTATTCACATCATCGTGGCAGCAGAGGCCACTCCATGTTTCCTAATAAGGATGATGAGAATCACAGGGTGCCCATGAGGAGGTCATGCCAGCAGACTGTGTTTATTTCCCCCTTACCTCTATGTGTAACCTTGAGGAATGCTAATAAACTATCTAAAACATAGTCAGAGGACACTGATAAACAAATTAGTCTGTGTCGGGCCCAGTGCTGGCTCAAGGCTTAATGCTAACTGAAACACAACACAGTTTGTGTTCACAACAAGACTGTGCAACCATCTCTTTGGATATTCAGATGTGTCCTTTTCTGCTTCAAGTCAAGTTACTGTAATTGGTTCCTGTGCTTATAATATGATGTTTAAGTATATTTTAAATGGTTTATCATCAGGATAAATGTTATGACACATTTTTTATGCTTTTAAGTGCCTGGGAAGAAATTTTAGTTTCGCTGACCCTTGTGGACAAAGTGGTCTCCTTTATTTCTTTGTAAAACAAAGAGCTGGAGTGCTAAACCCGAAGGATACTCAACACTGGATGCGAACTCAAAGTAAAAAAAACATAAACAATACCTGTCAGCACTTAAAATAAAGTTTATAACTTTTGATGAGAGAGATTGACAGCAGCTTTTAGAAACAAACACATTTCAGCCTGAAGCAGCTGTCAGTATTTCACCTGCAGCATTAGAGAGATGTAGTTTCAAGTAATTCATGGCAAGTGATACAAAATGACAGAAAAAAAAAGAGACTTTTGAGGACAGTTGAGGCTTCAGTTGAGGCTTATGAGCTTAATATCTTATCTAGATAGATATTAAGTTGTTTCTTAAAAAAAGTTTTTTTTAATCATTTATGGTTGGTTCTGATTGTTGTTCTTTCTCTGTCAAGAGATTTTTAGTTTTAGGTTTTTTTCTTAGCTTTGTAGCTTATTTCTTCCCCTTATATTTATGTTGCTCGTCTTCTTCAAATGGACTTTGAGGACTTTCTAAGTGATCTTGAAGAAGTCCCACATCTAGATGTCTGCCTGATCCTAATGCACAATTTAAAATGAGAGTATCAGCACTCATATAGGTTATTCCTAAATGCTGTTTTAGCTTCCTGATGGGCTCGGACAGGACCGCATTGATTTACAGTGTGTTAAAGTCTCTATGACAACACCACACTGGCTGATAAAGTTTAGTAGTGAGAAGAGAGATCTGTGTTTTTCTCTGCTGAAAACTAATTCTGTGATTATTTAGTAGCGATGGTGGAGCTGAACTGACAGACAGAAAGCTAAACAGGAGCTTGATAGCACGAGCTAAAGGCTAAAACACAGGCTAAACTGTTTGTGATTATGTTCATTCCAACCCACATGCAGCAGGTATCAGAGCAGTTAGCTCTGATTGGTAGATGAGCTGGACATAAGGATTTGCTAATGTTACACGTTAGCTTACGGATACGTCTCAAACTAACTCAACGTTTGCTTGTTGTGAGGTTTCAAACAGCGCAGCGTAACTTTTGATATGTAAACTGTTGATTTCCTTGTCGTGTTATATCCAGTTAAGAGTTGTCTTGAACAAAAAAAGTAGTGTTAAAAAGACGATCTGATCTAAAACAAACACACGCCTTTTTAAGAGTCATGTCATTACGACAGTGTGTGTGTGATTCCAGCTTAAAGGTTGTCACTGTGATCAATTTCAGACAGAGAGTCCTCACAACCTCATTGATGCAGCTCACTGTGAATTTTATTTCATGTCTCCTATGTTATTGTTCAGGTTCTGTTTTATACAAACTGTTAATGTGCTTTGGTGTTTAAAATCTACACATCCTTATTAGTAACTTTACAGGTCTATAACAATAAACCAGTTTGGGATCAGAGTATTTTCGGTTCACTTGTTCACTAACGTCACAGTTAATGAGAACATCAATGAAATGTTAATGAGATCAGACACAGTGGATTTATAAAAAACAACCGTGAAAAGGTTGAGGCAGAAAATCTGAGTGGTCCCTTTAACAATGTGTAAAATAGTCATAAATTAAAGCTGACAGCATGCACTTTATCCTCATAATGATCATGTCATCCTACATTAAAGGTTAGATGAGTGTGCAGAGAAAACAGAAAAACACTGCTGCTGTCCAAATCAAATCACGTCACATGAGATTTGTTGTCTGTTCACAATTTGATGTATTACACTCTGATGTAATACAGCATAATGTTGACAGAGATGCAAATCCTCGTACAAAGAGGAAACTGTTCGATGAAAATAAACCTGCAGATATATACAGTAGGGTTTCGTGTCAGTCTTGTGTGTGAGGCATGATGGGGTTAAATACAGACTCAGTGCTGCCTGGAGCTTTATTACACATGTATTTGTAAACCAGCATTTCAGGGTGGATGTTGCAGTACTTCCTGGTCAATTTAATTTGGGATCTTAAGTTTAATGTGTGCCCTGGATTTGGGGCGTGACATAGACTGGAGTATTTTAATTAATCTGGGTCCCAGGGCAAGAGTGTAAAATCATCATTAGAGCGTTGGCCCAGAAAACATGAAGAGACAAGGCTTTGAACTTTCATCATCTGTGAAAACACTTTAAGTTTTTGATTTCTGACTGAGCTTGATGATTCAGCTTTACACAGATCAGTGCTCATGTCACTGGCTTTATTTTGCTCTAATGGGATGTTGTTTTTTAAAAATACACAACACAACCAACAGCACTTAACACACTCTCATTGTTAGCCCTGCTTATTCATTTATTACACGTGACCTTTTACCTCTCCATCACTGCCCGGTGTTTACAGCATCATTAGCCAAAGATGACTAGATCAGCTATCTTCCCATTAACTCCGGGTCTTCAAAATTTGATCAGCTCATCAGCCAACACCTGCACCACCAGTGTCTGCACTCAACAGGGGGACACATTTAGCTGCCACTAAAGGGCAGACATCCTTAGGCAACCTGTGGAGTGTAAGCTTCTAAGAGACTCTAACAGGGATTCAGCATCACATCATCTGCATAAAGGGTCAACAGTTTACATGAACTTGTTTCTCTTGATTATGTCAAGTCAAGATTATGCCAAAACTGAAAAACAAAGAGAAAATAACATTTTCATACACAGATTTTATACCCCCCCGCCCAATAAATAAATAAATAAATAACCTTCAACTTAGTGCAGTTGTAATAAGGTTTTGCCTTGATTCAAACTTTGAATGTATAATACATGAAATATATAAAAATGAGACATATTTTTACTTATTTAAGGTCTGAACATCATGGGTTGGTGTTCAAAACAAAATAATTGTAAAGTTCACAGTTATATTCTTCTCCTAAAATCTCAGTGTCTGAAGACTATTTTTGAAGATATCATTTTATAAAGGGTTCACACTGATTCAGCTCCTGAATACAGAGCAGACCACCAACATTTGCATGTCCAATGAGCACTGTGGAGAGTTTTAGAAATAAGCATCTCATTATCATAGATTTCAGAATACTGAAATGACTCAGATCTGATTACATTAGGAATGAGCTCATTGCACCAGGGATGGGAAGTTCGGCTCTTTTCAGAGAGCTGGTTCTTTTGGCTCAGCTCCCAAAAAGAGTTGGCTTTTTCATTTCCCAAATGGTTTCTAATGTAGTTTTATTTGTGGACTCATATTTTAGCCTAACCTGGTAAATACAAATGATTTGTGTATTGATGAACTCTTTTGCATTCAGTGTTTTTATGAGGTGCCTCATTTTGTGTTGTTAAAAACGAAGGCTTTTTTTTTTTTTTTTATATTTTAATCAAAGTATTTTAGCACAAAAATCAGTTGAAAAAAAGTTGCCGATCCAGATGCAGCTTTTTTTTTGCAGGTGCAACTCATATTTACATGTTTCAGTGATGCACTCTCCTCCCCTACCGAGTGGGGGACAGAATGCCATACCTGACTGTGTCCCCCTCTCAGCTATCACATAATGGTATGATCCTATATCCTCACATGGGATTGGCTGTATGGCTGCCATGCTGTCAATCAAAACAAATTTCTGCCAGGAGCAGAGCTGAGGGAGTGACTGAAAGCTGAGCAACAAAGTGAAAAAAGTTGGGAGCCATCTCTCACTCAGTGGAAGTCGGCTCTTCTGATTCACTGCAAAGCATCAGGTCTAAGAGCTGCATCTTTTGAGCACTACACATCACTACGAAACACTGATGTGGACTGGAACTTACTCAAGCTCGTTTTTCTGTCTTATAGAGAGAGAAATCTATGGAGGAGTCAGCGTGTTACATGTCACCACATAAGATACATTTGTTTAAAGTAGCTTCCAATTATTTGATGCATCCTTGTGGTGTGGTTGTTGATACTGCTTGATGTCTTTTTTTGTTTGTTTGTTTTTTGTTTTTTTCAATAAATCAACATTATGTAAAACACATTGTAACCCTGCTCGGTGAAAATTACTCCACTAAATTAACAGTTGAATAATTGCATGCTCATTTTAGTTCACAGCTTTAATCCAGCTCACTGACAAATCAGTTATCTGAATTCTTTAGACTGAAAACTCTTAAACTTATAGGTTTTTACTCATAACTTCTTAATTTTAAATTACTTGATTTATGTGTTGTTGTTTTGTTTTTTTCAAAACAACTTTTCATCTGTATTCTGAAAATCTTGTTTTCATCCTTCATGTCAATGCACTGTATTAGTTGAGCCTGACTTCAATCTTCTAACAACTTAAAGCTTTTTTTTACATCACATCACATTAACCTACTGACACCATGAGTTGCATTTGGACAGTGCGATCTGGAAATGAGCACCAAACACTCTTATTAAAAGATGACAGATATCACTGAGTCCCAAATCCCAATGTGGCCTTGACTTTTGCATTGCTGTAGTAATTACGGTGGACTGTATGAAGCTTTGGATCCAATCTGTCAAATTATAACACTTAACCTGATCTGAATGCTTTCCTTACAGCCAGCAATCATAAAGGGCAGGAGATCAGTCCATGTGTGAACGGACTGACAGCTAATGCTTTAAACTGCCCAGCGTCTAAGCCATCTTTTCCTTTAGCTTTACATCAATCAGCCAAAACATTCCAGCCACTGACAGGTAAAGTGAAAAACACTGATTATCTCGTCACAATAACACCTGTCAGTGGATGTTATGTCAGACAGCAGGTGAACATTTTGTCCTTGAAATTGATGTGTTGGGAGCAGGGAAAAACAGGCGAGCATGAGGATGTGAGCGATACTTAGCTTGGCCTGAATGCAAGGGCCAAACTGTGATGGCACAGACGCTTGGGAAACACTGCAGCTCTGGTGGCATGTCGGTCAGCAGTGACCAACATGGGGGGGAACTAGTTAAATGGAGACAAGGTCATGGATGACCGAGGCTTACTGATGCACCTGCAGAGGACAGGCTGGACTGATGTGACCTCATTCAGTATCTCAAATGTGTGGAGCAGTGGGAGACAGATGGCCTGGTGGAGCACAACAGGGAAGGCTTGCTCTCCAAATTCCACAGATCTAAGCCCAGCAATCATTTGTGGGATTTTCTAAACAATAAAGTCAATTTCATTAAAGCATCTCTTCCTGCAGGAATTATTGTTGTTGTTTTGGAAAAATCAGTCACAAAGTGTAGTAAAACCATAGACTCTGTATAGAATGTACAGCGTGGCTCCGCCTTTTACCATTGTATGGTTTTGAAGCCAAAGAAACGCTGTCACAGGGACCAACATTGTGCAGCCAGAGTCTGTGCAGCAGAGACTATGAGGTACTCTGAGAAAATCTCTTCTCTCCTTCCTGATGTATGTTACTATTCCAGAAAAAGAAGAACAGCAGCTGTCAATCATCGTTAAATGAGACGTGAAACCCTGTTTTTAACGTCTAATAACTAATGAAACTTGAACTTGACTTGAACACAATGCATCCCAGTAGTATCTTAATATCACCACAGTATACAGATGAGAGAAACATTTCTGCGAGGTGTATTAA